>CM067367.1:24658059-24733059 GCA_034401795.1 Chaetoderma sp. LZ-2023a
CAGTCTGCTGCCTGGGAATCATATGCAATTCTCGAGAGAGTGACTCACCGCAACACTACTAAAATCTCGCCTCTCAATAATCTTATCTCTGAGCGTGCATATTGCGGTTACTGCGCTTATCAGTCTGACGTTACTTCGAGATAACGCAGTAACAGCAATGCAGAACTTATCAGCTATAATTAATAATGCATACATGGCCGAGGTAGTTAATTTTTGTGTTTATTAGCAAACTTAAATTCACAGGTTCAAATCTCGCTATTACCATTTGTAGATAACTCGGCCATTTCTGGTCCGATTTTAAAATGGTAAACAGTTTTGAAATTCTCGCTTCATTCTGGTCCTAACCGGTGCCAAGAATGCCGAGAATGAAGTGATTTCTCGGTACAATATAAGCATACACTCTTACTGACATGTGGATCTGACGCGTGCGCATGCGTGCTACACGTTAGTAGTGTCGGGGTCAAAATGATACCACCTGGATTTCCATTTAGACACATGAGCCCAACTGCTCTCTCAATTCCCGGGGGGCTGAACGCCCATTTAGAGACAAGCCTCCACAGTGATATACACCACTGATCGCCATCAACCACAGGGCCGGCCTCTCTCTCTCTATTCTGTGCAGGCTCAGACAAAGACGTAGTCTCTGCCAGAGTCGCATCGGCGTGATGGGACCACCCATAGGTGCTTCCATCTACCTTGACAATCCTCACCTGGGAGTAGGCTAAAGTGATCAGCAGACTCTGGCATGTTCACATGTTACGCAGAGAAGCTGGTGCTGAGCAGGGGTCTCCAGTAGACAACCACGGCCTACCCTATCCACCCCATAGAAGTGCCAGACTCGATCGCCTTACGTGGGTCAAAGCGGTCGTAAATGTGTCTCCGCAAGGGGTCGACCCAAGGATTGTACTGGGGGTTCTCCCGGAAGTGGGCCCACTTGGCATCCAATATCATGGCAGTCTCAGTGCCCTGTGCCACTGCTGTAGACGCCTGCACGAGCAGTATGATAAGATTCCTGGCTATATATGAAGAGTTAAACTGAACATAGTGAACCCCTCGAGACATAGCTGTGCCAGATCGAGCCCTGTTACATCCGGATCGATAGTGATCTTCATCCCCTCAGGGGGGGGGGGTGCTAGCTGCTTCACTCTGCCACCGGCTCAGAAACGTAGCTCTAGGACTATATGAGTCGTTTGCGGGCTAGTGAGTCTGACTCGCTGAAGCAGTTTAACACGACCCTTGACTTTGGAGACATGTGACACACCATCTACCCATAGGGTGCCCTCCTGGAGCTTAACAGCTTCTTCTGGTTCATCGAATGGACGACGCAGCAGGAGCTTTCCACATGTAACCCCGATCCGGGGACCCACCCTCGTCAGGGAGACACCTTCACCTATGTAGGTGAGGAAGGATAATCCCCGATTGTGGCTATTTCGAACTGTCCCATCCTTTTTCACAACAGCCGAGAGGGGAGTAACCTCTATGTCAATGACTGCGGGGGCCTATATAGGGGCAACCCTATTTGCCAGTCACCCCCAGGTCCAGTGTGGTACCACACTTCATTCCTCTCAAATATGAACTGCAGGTGTATTGCCAGCGTCAATAGCAGGCGATCATGGGCCATCGGCAGGCACCGCTCGAATAGGGTTTGACCAGATGAAAGCTGAGGTCGTTATATTGGGTGTTGATGTCTGCCACCTCTGTATCCGAGAGCTCAATCAACGGCTCGGGGATGTACTTCCTCTTCGGGAAATCGTACCAAAACACGATCTTGTGGCCATCTATGTTGCGACCCAGGTGCTCCTACGTCACATCCTTGAGGTCTGTGAGCAGCACCACTCCATCACCACCATTAGGGTGGAGGGAGAATGCCCTTGAGCTTGCTTCCTACTGTAGGGAGCATGACTTGCCATCGCTCTCTTCTACCTTGGCAGCATCAACTGCGTACACATCTGCGAGGTCAGCAAGAACAGTCGAGTGAGCAAATATGGGTTCCATAGCACGCTATTGGAGGGGTTTAAACGAGACATATAACCATGCCGATTGTCCGACTGCTGCTCTCCGGTGGTGAGAGCGTAATCACGCCCTCTCTAGAGGGGAGACGGGTGGTACAGTACCATGTAGAATGGGTCCTCTTCGAGGTGCCCCAGCGGGGCACAACATGCATACACGCCGATGCGCTACATCAAACTTTGGGCAGTGCACACAGCAGTTTACTGGTAGAAGTAGGCCAGGACGTGATAGAGTATCTCCAAAGTGCCAACAGCAACCTATGAAAAGCTATCAGTCCTAGCCTGTTCACACCTGTAAATCACCTGTTTGACAGCCCCTCCATTATCATATATGTCAGCATGGATGGGATATCGGACGCCCATTTAGAGTTTACACACTTATTACTCATTGACCTGACATGATATCACACCAGGAATATCTGACATTTGCCGAGATTATGATGAGCCTGCTACATGATTGCCCCTTCATGACCCCTGCACAGATAAAGGCCTTAAACGAACAGAGGCTCGCACTGTAACAAGAAGGAGAGTGACTACAGCGGGAGAGCTGGTATCAATGGAACACGAGCCTTGCAAGGAGGCGAAGGAACAGTGAAGGTTCCCGGTACTGGCAGGCCCTCCTGGAGGAGAGTAAGTGGGACAATGTCTTCACATACGACGATGAGCCAGATGTAGCTGAGACCGCGATGCAGGAGAGGCCATGGACGAGGATGAGCCAGAGAGTAAGCGGGACGATGAGCCAGATGTCTACGACGATGAGCCAGGTGTCTTCACAGACGAGGATGAGCCAGATGTCATACAGTGGGAAGAGGAAATGGCGCAGAAGTGTAATACCAAGAAAGCCATCCAGCAGCGGACCTACTAACTTGGTCATAAGGTGACGTTCCAGATGTCACATCTCAGAAAGCTACTGGCACCTGGCATTGCTGGATGACCTCTGTCTAAGAGATGGCTGTCTCGAAACCAGCAAGCTGGCACGGTTCGCCAGGCTCTCCCAAATGTACCCTTCTAGGGCTTATGGGCAGATTCTGTAGGTGATGCAGGTTTAATATCCAGGTATACTATGGCAAAATAAGAGTGGCGGAAGCAACCAGAAATATATCCCTCCCTGATGGCTGACGATGGTGGTACCATCCACGGCTGGCGACTCCAGCAGATAGATACCATCAGTCAGAATCTCGGCCATGAGGCAGAAAAGTACAGCAGAACACGCAGTCGATATAAGACGGCCTACAACGTCCTCGCACGTACAACCACTGCTGCGGGTGTGATTGGAGCCAGTGCTGCAGTGGCAGCTGTGGCCACTCTCGCTACAGGAGTGGGGGCCATCGTCGCCATTCCGCTGGGTGGCGTGGCATTAGCTGCCACTCTCTTTGCCACGGGCTTGGGGGTGGGGAAACGGCAGATCACAAGGAGGCTGGAGAAGCATGCTAAGTACGTGGCACTTGCACAGATTATGCTACGGACTATCGACGAGTCTGTCAGCAAAGCTCTCGAGGATGGCTAGGTCACCAATGAAGAGTACCACCATATATTGAAGATCCAAGCCCTGTACCACACGGAGAAACCTAAAGTGTGACAGCAATACCTCAAAGCCTCCAGCGGGTGGATTGATATGGAGGAGTTAAAAAACTAGATGTTACGGCGAGGTCGCCTCTCTGGTCTCTGGACTCGAGACGACAACACATAGTGTGCTGCGGTAGCTTTAAGAAGACCAGTATCGATGGCCTTCCCACTGAACCTCACGACAGTCATCCGGAGCCAACTGCCCCTCCTGGGTACACCATTGACTGGCCTGAGAGGTCCACTGGATGATATACCAGAGCTAACACCGTTCTCCATCACAGTGGATGGATGGTCCCAACCAGCTTCTCCATCAACCCACGACCGCTGACCAACCGGCCCATTACCATCAAGGATGCGAAGCAAGCTCATAATTGGATCGCTCCTCCAAGCCTCTCATACTGGAATCAGAAGCTGAACTTTGCTGTGTTGTGTGCCACGGCATGATGTGGAGTAAGTTCCACCCTACTTCACTCCTATGTTGGTACTCCTGAAGCTGGGCACATCGCCAGCTGTCTCAGATTCCATGTGCACTTCACGGTGCGACGAATCCTCCATGAACTGGGTGCAACCCTCCCTGATACAGACGCCTTCAACCCACAGCTCAGCAGTCATAGCGTCTCAGCGGCCAGCAGCCTACAGAGGGAGTTCAGCGCTCACCAGACTATCGGTGGCATGGTGGTAACATCAGCGGTCTAGGGGTTATGTACGGTGACCCGGGCCATGACTACTCAGGATTCCCCTAGCTAACTCCCCGACGAGTAGGCCGTCGGAAGACAGTGACATTCTCATTCGATCCAGACTCCGACTCTGGAGCGCTGGTGCAAAATATGCACATCACTGGCTTGCGGCAGGACTATCCAGATGTGTGGAAGTACTTTGTCCCACACACCACCTCAGGCCTCACACCAGCAGGGATCGTTTGGATCAACCAGTCCCTGGAAGCACTATGCTACTGCCTCCTTACGGCACAGACCCGGCTGCGGCATTCCATAGATAGTGTCAGTGGATCAGAGGTCCAGGCCATCATCAGTCTCGTTGAGGATATGATCATCGTGGCAGACCCCAGTAGTCTTATTGCTAAATGCCAGCAGGGTTTGTAGAAGGCCTGTCGCAAACATGACTTTGCTATTTCGCCACATCTACGGTTGATTCCGAGCAACATGATCGTCAGGCGAGTCTTCAGAAGGTTGAGAACCTGCTGCGAACCAAGACACAGAAGTTACTGACCAAAGCAAACCCTCTGACAGTCCATGTCGACAGTAACGTGGCGGCGAATGTGGCCATGGTGAAGATGACAGGGGAAAGTGAGGTTCTTCCTGCCACCACTGCGGCTGTCCTCGCTACAGTGGTGAGTGGGGTGGCCGGTCACTGTCTCGGAATAGCTCACCCCATCCCAAGGATCGCCCTCAGTGGCGCCTCCTACACTGTTGCCACACAGATCATGGGTGAATGTGAATGTGTTACACTAATGGAGGCCGCAGTTCTAGGGCTAGCAACGTGTGCAATGGCTGATATCATCGTCACCTACGTTTAACCCCTCTGAATAGTGAGAGATGGATCACGAGACCCCTGCAGCATATGAGGTATGGCGTGCCGCAGGGCAGTGTGTAGCCCATAGTCGAGCATGCGAACTGAAGATTGCCAATGCCTGGGAATGGTGGACTGCCCATGCTACTTATTCCCTTGGCCGACTGCGTGGTCCTCCTATGCCCAACTATTTCACTTGGGGTATGACTAGTAGGTGTAAGACATCTTATATGACTATGACTCTGTCACTCACAGACCTAGAAAGCAAAGAGCTAGGCGATCTTTCTCACTTGGGCGAGGCACGCCTCGGTTCAGAGGACGATGTTGCCCCTATCTCCTTCCTAGATTTCAATGAGAAGGCAGACCCGCGGGAGATCCGAGCTACCATCCAAGCCTGAGATCTCATCGGGATCACTGATACGGTAAGACAATCGGCCATAAGCAAGGCCAAGACTGTATACAAGTGGATGGGCGTCAAGGAGAGGGCGACGATGCGAGGTATGCTCGGCGTCGATGAGACTGGAGCCGTCAAGGTTATGGCTGAGTCCTATGTACAGCACCTGGTTAAGGATCTCCTGAGACCATGGAGCACATTCATCCAGGATGAGGATGGAAGGAATCTCAAGATAGGCACTCTCAGCCTGAACAGTATCACTGTCGACGGCCAAAAAGGTGCAGGTGCTATCGACAGCCTCCGGCTACCAGAGGTGAAGGGGTTAGGGCTCTGGAATTTGCCATATAAGACCACAGGATAGTCATGACTTCTTCTCAGCTGCTGCTGGGGTTTCATGCTTGACGCCTCCATCACATCCCTCGTATCCGCAGTAGGTGCAGGATGATACTCCGGCTACCAGAGGTGAAGGGGTCAGGGCTTTTCAATTTGCCATTTAAGACCACAGGATAGTCATGGCTTCCTGTGCATGTATCATACATAAACTGGATGTACTAGACACTGTGGGTGCTGACACAGGCCCTCTGCGCTATCGCAGGAGGTGCAGGATTCCCCGCTCTGCAGGCGAAAGTGCTGGTGCAGGAAGTACTGCCATTTAGTCTCCCAGATCTAGACGAGGCTACCGCAGACCAAGTGCTAACCATCCTCCTCACACATGGCTGTACCATTCGACAGTAGGCCAGCCGATGCTGGCCAGGTGGTGCTGATCATCGCCCTGTCAGGACATGGGAAAAACATCTTGCTGCGGACTCTCCTGGCCAAACATCTGCATTCTCAATACATCCTTCTGGTATTTGACTCCGCCGCTGAGGCGGTTGACAGTAATGATCAATGGTACAATGGCCCAATCACCAAGACGTAGAACCTGCAAGCACTGATGGAGAAGCTGCTGGCAGCCCGACTGACAGAACCACTTGTTCTGGTTATCGATGACCAATGGACCAGCAGACAGTCACCTACCTCAGCAACATCACCAGGCACATCCAGCACACAAAGATAACTGTCTTCATCCTCTTTCAGAAGTACACCCGCGAGATCTCACCAGACATCCGCCGCAATGCCCGGTTGCTAAACTTCAGCTCCAAGTGTGGAGCTGCCCTGCTCGAGAACATATACAACAGCCCAACCCTCAAGGAGACCAAAGGGGGGGGGGGGTGGGCAGAGGGCAGCTGAGCTGTACCGCTTCATCTTCGGCAACAATGAGACAGGTGCGCTGTCACACTTCAAGCCATCTCTGGAAAAGGCGCAGACCTTCACCTACAAGCTGAATCCAGCCAGGAAACTAGCCTGCTCTACGCATCATCGCTGACAGACTATCGCAGCTGCCGCAACTTTTTTCATTCATTAGAAGGCTGCGCAGTTTCTGCTACTTCGTCAGATGCTTGAGGAACTGAGTCAGAAGCTTGATGACCTTCGTCAGTTTCGTCAGCAGCCTGTCGCTTAAACTCTACTTAGTGAGGGTCAGAGTCTAGGACTCTCTTCTTCTGGAGTTTCTCACGGAAGATCCACTTGTCCATGCACTACGAGCAGCTGCTTTGTGAGCGGATTTGGTGAGGTAGTCCTGGTAGTTATCTGGGAATTTCAGGACTGCTGGCAGATCACTGGTCGATCTCATGCGCCCTTCTTCGTTGAAGATGTGCTCAATAGCCTCCTTGCGGCCAACAGTGAACCCCTCCTGAGTACCTTCTGCATGACTGGTGTCATGGCTTTCCGCTACAGCGGCACTGACCTCCTCCCTGAAGTAGTTATTTGATCCAGACGGGAGGCTATCCAGCATATCTTGCTCTTCTGGCTATGGAGGCTAAATACGGTAGCCCACTTCCTGACTATTAGTAGATTTTTGGGGTCGACCCTCGCCTTTTGGGGAGCTAGAATAACAGGACTGTTGGTTTGGGCCACGAGCGGTAGGTCGAGTGTCCTGCACTCGGTGCTGTCAAACATCTGGTAGACCAGTATGTCCACATCAGTTGGAGATGTGACCTTAGCTCGCTCGTGGATAATGTTGATGTCACGAAGCAGTCCTCGGACCCTGTCACAGTGGGACAGTGCACACCGTGGATGTCGTGCTGACTGTCGTGCCGACTTGGCCTGCTTCCTATAGACAATCTGCTGGAGAACTTTACCAAACATGGCAGCCGTTTAACCCTTCTATATACCCAGACCGTAAACATGCTGCAGTGTGTGCAACGTCCAGAACCAGAACGCAGTGAACATGCGACATCGCACTGCACTGATCCTCGGAAGGACTGCCTGATGGTCATTCGACCCAGTATACATCATGAGCACCTGTTGTCCGCTGCTGGGAAGTACATTGACTTTGCAATCTTGGCACAGATCCACTAGATCAAGAGCATGACACTCGAGTTCAAGCTTCAGAGCACAATTGAATAGACGGTAGAGCTCCTGCAGGTTCTGAGCAGGTGGGAGATCGTGCAGAGCAACAGCACCGTGGGACACCGCCTATGTGAACGATGAGTACCGAGTCCTAGGTCCGCTGGCTGGTGGCCTAACCGTCTATGTGAAAGGAAATGGGTACTACGCTGTGGGGTGCACTGAGGGATTCATGGAATTCGAACTACGGGCAGGTGTCGAGAAGCCCGTGGCAGTTCCACTCTTAACCCTCCTCGAGAACACACACGTGAATCCGGCTGCCATGTAGGATATGCTGTTCCTCCGGGTGTACACTGAGCAGCTCACAGATGCGACGATTAATGCTCCAAGACTTCATGTCTGGCATGATGAGAATGACCAGGAACTGAAGCACACGGGTTTCAAACAGCGTGACCGTGCATGTGGAGCAAGAACACCAGCAGGTCCAAGTCATGGCTAACCAACGGGTAGAGCTGACATTGCATCATAGTGCATCGGGCTGTGTCGCTGTTGTGGTCCTGATTCAGAAGGGAGGAACCATCCAGCAGGTGGATAAGCTAGACGTCTTCAAGCTTGTGGTTGCTGGGACCAATGTTCTTGGTGAGGTAAGCGAGATGGCTGATTGCCAACTCTACAGACACACAACTAAGTCATATGCACTACTGCGCCTAACCTGTGGATGCGACGACCTCGAGTCGGCACTCGAGGGCCGTCACCATCTCGGGGGCAGGGACATCCCACCTAATCAGGGCAACTGGCTCAGCTTCAACATCGGAACCCTCATAGCTTGGACTCGCTTATTAGGTGTGCTGGTACTTTACCTTGGCTATGCTAAGGTATGCGTGTCGAACACATCAGGTATTCAGCTTGAGCATGCATAGAGCATGACTCCTGTCATCATCGCTGCAGCTGCAACCACTCCTATAAGCTCTGCTGTCTTCTGACATGTCGATGCTTCATAGTCGAGCATTGGCTCAGATACAGCCTCGTAGTACTCATCGAGACTCTCATCTGCCTCTTTGAGGCTCTGGTTGGTCTGAGCTCGAGTTGTCGTTGGCGTGACTGCCTCTGGCGCATATGCTCGAGTGCGTTGCTGTGCTCAAACTTCTCCTTAGACAGCTTCTCCATCACCTGGTTATGACGCTCATGCTCGACCTCTGCCGCCTTCTTTTCGGTGAATCTGAGTCCCAAGTTCTATACGGCAAACATGCCTACATTCAAGATTGCAGAGGCCATGCTATAGACTACAGTTTAAAGCTACTATATAACTGCCCCAGCGACGGATCCCCAGAGTGGTGTATGAACCAGAGGCTGATCCAGTCGAGGATATAGATGATGAGGACTATGATGGGGAGAATGGAGCAGACGACTACGATGTAGCGGAGACTGTGAGTGTGTATGATAATGTAGTGGTGACTGCGCATGAATCCCGCAAGCTAGTACACAGAGCGAAAGGAATCTATCACACTTACATAAAAGGGTCTATTGGTCCGCTGGCAGCAGTTGGAGCTCTGATCACTCTGTTCATAGCGAAGGCTGGCGAGACGGTCCGCAAGATCACCATCAATATTCTCCATGGGGTGGAGAAGAATTCTGAAGCCATACCAGCCATCGCCTCAGGAGTAGATACATTCTTCAGAGTCTCAGGCCCTTGGCTACCATACATTGCCATAGCGCTCGCGGCCATCTGGGCCACCGAACATTTAAACCATACTATATAAGGATGGCGTCTCATTATGACATGGTCAAGGCCCTTAACTTCCGAGGGTTGGTCGATAAACTACTGTTCATTGAGGATCCAGCAGAGATTAGATGCCATGTACGGAGGTGTTTGAGGTGATCTACAGTGATGGTCAAATGAATGACGGGCGTCTGTTCGTCTGTTTAGAGTTCACCCAGGCCGTATGTGACAGGACGGGAGTCGACGTCAGTGAGGAAATCTGGGAGTTTATCAACCGTCTTTCTTGAGGCACTCTACTATCAGCCTGGTGGATATTACTGTGAGCCCCCTCAACTACTCAAGGCTGCACGTCGCGAGGGCCACAACTTCACATTGGAGACAGTTAGCCAGTGGCTCAGCCACCAGGCGATGTGGCAGATATACAGTCCTCGTCCACGGCACATCAGGCATGCCCATTTCGAGGAAACTGTCCCGCCGAGAGTTCACCAGGAAAATCCCCTCCAGTGGCCGAAATTGTTGCAGGTAGATGAGAGTAAGGAGTTCAGATGGGAGAATGCAGCCATCATTCTGAAACACAGTGTGCCAGTTAGGCGAGGCAAGATGGGGCATCGCCATGCCCAGGCTATCATTGAGAGGTGGAATCGGACACTGGCAGAGAGACTGTTCCCACATCAATATGCCCAGGACATGGTCGCGCAGAGTGAATGTTCTAGAGTATGGGTGAGAGGGCTGCCTGCAGTGGTGGATAGATCCAATACCGACGTTACTAGGCTAATCGGGAAGAAACCGGTAGAGGCTATCAGACACCCTGGTGGTCACAGCTCTAGAGGAGCGAACAAGGGAGTGGAGTGCCTACCCCCTGATGCTCTGGTTCGGTACCTGTATGAGCCTGGTGATCTGGAAGGTGGTCGATGGCGTACAATAGATTCAAGCTGGTCGATAGTTGTTCACAGGCTTGGCAGGTATGTGAAGGCGCAGGGGCGGCCTACACTGTACTACCTGGCACGCCAGCACGGAGTGCCTAGGTGACCGTTTGTCGTAGAAGAGCTTCGGCTAGGCCCTGTAGACACACAGCTCCCGTGCGCTAGGGTGCTAACATGATACTCGATGGGCTCGGTATGGACCCCATCTGGCAGCACATGGCACTTGTCATAGTAAGTGGAGAGTCCGAGTTTTTCCTGCGCATACGTCACCATACCCTGGTTGTGCATGCGTAGGCCTCGGTTGTTAGCTCTGTCCACCCTGCCATGTAGGGCACTGTAGAACCTCTGACAAGAGACATCATTCTGCCACTTTGACATTCCCTTACCCGAGCACTTGCTTGCAGCTGTGCTCTCCATGTAGTAGCATTTGAAGCAGAGAGCGATTCCATGAGAGCCTTTGAACTCGAGCTTGAACAGTCCCGGAGTCCGTCCAGACCATTTGTCCCAAGCTAGCCAGTCCCACTTATGAGCCTGGTACTCTGCTCGCATCTCAGGGCGAATAACGTCGTCGAGGTTGAAGCCTGCTATAGCGATATACGTGGAGTAAGTGTCCATCTGCAGGTACGCAAAGCTGTCACGAGCTCCCTAGCGATCGAGAAAGTCGTAGTAGAACTTCAGCATTCGCAGCTTCACGAGCTCATAAACGGCTATCCCCACCTGGAAGAGCCTTCGAATTGTGATTCTCGGCTTGCGACTCTGGAGCTCGTATGACTCACCAATCTCCTCGAGATCTTCGAACCATGCACTAAGCACGTCTTGTCTACCATGCGTTCATCCGTCATGAAGTTGGTGTTGCTGTGACGTTCTAAGGCCTCGATGAGCTTCGCCTAGTCACTGAAGAGATCTGCCAAGTGCGCTTTGCTCTTATCTACATCTCCCGAGTGGCGGGCCTCCGTAACATTCTCCACTAACCACTCGAATGGGCGCTTGGCCTCTTAGTCTATCGTGCGGTATGCAGCAGTGATCTCCAGGCCATGGTTATATACCACTTGAGGGTCAGGGCGTACAGCAGCCACTTCTTGCCAGAGACGGCACCGACCAGCTTTTGGGTTGTGGGCCGCCTCCTCCCTGTTCGCCCTAGATATGCCAGCATCTCAGACGAGATTGCCTATACCGGGATCTCACGGTTATAGACCAGAGGAGGCATTTCCTCGAACTTTGCCCACAGAGCCTTGGGGACCTCTATATCCACCTCAGCAAACCCACACCAGCTGTCTGCTTGGAGAGCCTCCTTAAAGGACCAATGGCACACTTTCTCCTTACCACATGGCATCTCTTTGGCCATCGTTGACATGTACAGAGCATTTGCGCCATAGCCGAGTAGACGTTGGCAGACATGCTCATTCTGGCGGATTCGAGTCACACCGGCCTCATGGTATCTGGTGAACACGATGCTGGGACCACCAACAACAGCACACTTCAACATCTCGTAGGCGTCCTTGTCTGGTGAATAGAGGTTAACATATACCGTGTGCTGAGCGGTTCCATATAGGCGTTACTGCAGTGACACACCTGGGAAAGACACCGCATCTTTGAGGATGTCTATTACGCGTTCTGTGTAGAACTCCCTCATCCGCTCTAGGGCTTCGATGAATGAACTGACGTTCAGGTTGTTGTAGTATCGCAGCCAGTGTCCGCACTCCATGCTCACCGAATCTCTGGTTACACTGTTCCCACTCTTTTCGCGTGTTCGGTAGCCCCCCCCCCCCCGTGAGCTTAGATGTGCATGCTCAGTAGTCAGGAAGCCCTGGATAGTTGAGCTTCTCATGTGTGTCAAACCATTCATATGGGAGCCAGCTCTTCTGCTGTGTACACCCGTAAGCTTTGACCCATACCTCGTACGATACTCCTTGGCCGAGGGAGTTCAGCACATCGAGAAACCGTAGCTCAGGTGTGATGAGGAATATGGTCTGACTAGCCTTCTTGGCGACTTTCACTGTACCTGTATTGTCAGTCATTTCATCGACAAAGTACTTCTTGAGGTTCAGGTCATACCGTCCAGAGTTGAACACCAGTACAGGCACTTGGTCACACCACTCGTTGATCAGTCGCTGCAGTTGCTTTGGGAGCTTGTCCAGGTCTGTCGGTATGTACTTTGCCCTAACACTTGTCCAGATTAGAGATGCTCGCCGTTGGATCTCCAACATGAACTCTCTGATCAGATCTTTAGGGTCAGGATTGAAGAGGTGAGTGGGCGCACTCGTGGCGCCCTCTAAGGCGCAGCCAACTGACACAGAGATAGGTATGTGAGTACTCTCGATCGTGAGAGTCTCCGTAGGATGAGTGTTGATACTATCTAGGAGTGCTTCGAAGTCGTAAACTATGAAGTGTGGGTATGGAACAGTCTGAACTCGTTTTGGGATGCTTGGGCAGCATTTTTTACAACACTCCCACTATACCACACGCGTGCATCCATAGGCTCTCAGCCTCTCCTCTCTCAGGACTGTCTTGCGGTATCTTTGTTCGGCATCATCACTTCACTGGTGGTGTGGACACCCATGCCAGTGACAGCCATGGAACTGGTAAACGGTGTTGGTGGTCGGATCATAAACATCTACGGGAGTGCCCTCTATCCAACGCTCGCTACCGTGCCCACACTCTACATGATGTATGTGTATGTCTCTGTTTCTCGACTCATGCTTGATCCAATGAGTAGCCGCTGAACTGGATGATTGGGGCAGATAGAAGGCTTTCTCATACGCAGACTGTGGCGCATCAAACTTCTCGGCAAGACACACGATTTTTGTTTTGCCACCTGTAAGTGATCAGCATGGCATTGAAGATTGCATGCCTGTGTAAACCTCTGCTGGCAGTGACTGCAGACTAGTGTATGTGCCTGCTTGGGGGTAGTGAGCCGCTTGCCTGATCATGTGCCAGGTGCCCTCTTCGGTTTGTTTCTACACGCGAATCCCAATCTTGGCAAAGAACTCCCCCTTGTCCAGCTGATCCAGCGAGGTCTTACGGACATCAGGTCCTGTCTTGCCGTAGAACTGTGTGGCAAGCTCTCATGCAGGAGCTGTACTTCTATCAGTTCTCGCTCCTCGGTGGACTGCTAGACATCTCCAGAGATACAGGTTGTCCCTGTATGTGTCGAAGGCAGTCATACTCTTCTTCTGTCGTAGCCAGTCTGGGAGGGGGCCTGTCCCAAGCAGAGGTTGGTGGTCGATGACAGTCCTGAACTCAACGTTGATTGATCTAACGAAAGCCCACTTGGTGTTGGGTCGATCGATATTGTCTGTGTCTAAGGCCGAATTGCTTTGCAATAGCGTGAAGCTGTGCAACAGTAATCATGGTGTATATCCCTGAGGATGTCTGTCTCTAAACGGGCGTTCAGACCATATTATGTGTGGCGATCAGTACCTGTGGGTGGTGTATATCCCTGTGGATGGCTGTCTGGGCGTTCAGACCCTATTATGTGTGGTGCTGGCGATCAGTACATGTAGTTAGTGTATATTCCTGTGGATGCCTGTCTCTAAATGGGCATTCAGACCCTATTATGTGTGGTGATCAGTACCTGTGGGTGGTATATATTCCTGTGGATGCCTGTCCCTAAAGGGGCGTTCAGATGTGTGTGGGGAGGTGGTGTGATGCAATCCCCCTAGAGAGGATATTATGCGTGTGTGTATAAAACCCTATGCGAGAGGTATGGCTAAGTCCGTAAGAACGCGTAGCACGCATGGGCACGTGTCAGATCCCTGTGTCAGTAAGAGTGTATGCTTATATTGTACCGAGAAATCACTTCCTTCTCGGCGTTCTTGGCACGGATTAGGACCGGAATGAAGCGAGAATTTCAAAACTGTTTACCATTTTAAAATCGGACCAGAAATGGCCGAGTTATCCACAAATGGTAATAGCTAGATTTGAACCTGTGATTTTAAGTTTGCTAATAAACACAAAACAAGGATCTTACGCCTTAACTACCTCGGCCATGTATGCATTAGTAATTAAAGCTGATAAATTATGCATTGCTGTTACCGTGTTATCTCGAAGTAACGTCAGACTGATAAGCGCAGTAACCGCAATATTCACGCTCAGAGATAAGATTATTAAGAGGCGAGATTTTAGTAGTGTTGCGGTGAGTCACTCTCTAGAGAATTGCATAGGATTCCCAGGCTGCAGACTGGGGTTCAAATCCGCTCAAAAGACCTCGCTAGAACTTACCTGAAATTTCGAAACTAGGTAAGATGCTAGGCCGGGGTAATATGACCAGGTTAGCTAAAGACCCACTGTGACACTCCCCAATGCGGGGTAAAAGCATCACAGACACACACACACACACACACACACACACCAGCCGGCTGGAATAGCAACAGGGTGGGGTAGGAGATAGGTGGGGTAGGATAGGTAGGATAAGATAGGTAGTATAGGTAGGATAGGTAGAAATGTGTCCCACAGGTAGAAAAACCTCCTCAGGATACCGGCCAGAATAAAAAGGGTTGGCCACTGGCCGGTATCCTGAGGAGGTTCTCCCGGACAGTGGGGTCCGTATGGGAGTATTATATTCTTGGGCATGGCCATGGCCATTTGTCTACATGGAAATCCAGTTCATTGACGTGGTATAATTTTAATTGCGCCACTACTACTCGGGTAGCCTCCAGTGAAATTGTCAATCTTTTCTCTGATGCAGCACAGTATCGCATTCGTTATTGAGAAGAGCGACATGCATCAGATATGCTGGTGATTCAAGACGCTTCCTGGGTTTGGGCAGCGCGATAATGGCACCTTGGCCAACGGCGTCGATGAGGCAGAGTTGCATGAAAGCAGTGTCTATTGCATGGGTAATTGATTTGGAGATCACCCGCATACTTATACAGTTAATTGCTGATTCTAGCTTGTCCAGAAGTTGATGCATTCTTCATTGCCTTAAGTGCATTTCAACTTCAGTTCATTGGATTGGTCTTTGTAGTAGCCTCTGATTGACTAAACATGGGTGTAACGGTTCATTTAGCGCCTTCGGGTTCTTCTCTGTAGCCAGTGTGACCAGTCTGAATTCTTTTACATCAGTATGTCGCATACTTTGTTTGTGCATTTGACATCTTTTGGAGCTTTATAGGTGTTGACACCAAAACGCATCAAATTGCAAGGCTTCAATGTAGGAGTTTCTTGTGATATTTTCAAATACATTGACAAATATGGACCATCTTTGTTGGCAGTGGAACTGTATTGCACACATTGTGTAACATGTCGTTCGGGGAATATTATGTCTGGCCACTGGCCAGTGCTGTTGGATTATAGTACGGGGATGTATGCGATCATCAAGATCCGTGAACTGGTTCTTAATCCATTCACTGATCATATCCGCTTTTCCCTTGTCGGGCCCAATGAAGTAAGATTCAGCATTATGCACAGACAGCTATGGTAGTGGACCAGCAACTCTTAAAGTCAGGGAAACCCTAAACATTTCATGAGAATCATATGTGCCCGTGGTGTCATCTGCTGTTCACTGATCTGGCGCAGTATGGCATTGCTTTTTTAGCATAGCTTTTTGTTGTCTTTTCTCTGCTGCTTTGCTAGATGAAGAACCACAATCCCTTCTGCTGCCCGGGTATCTTTACAACTAATGTACGTGCAGTGTAGTGTCCCACTCCATTTGTAATTCTTGACAACTCCTATTATATCGATCACTGATGTTTTTATGCATTTAGGTACTTGGGATTTGGTTTTATGTCAATGGTTTCTCTCTGTTCATCCACGGTCATTTTGTATGACGTTGGGTGGTGGTGTCATTGCCGAATGTCTAAATTAAGGTTGATTTTGGCTTATGGTCAGAGTTGAGGTATGTGCCGCCATTTGAAAGGGAGTCCTGCCTGAAGTAGTGACTTTGCACGGGTTTTACACATCACTTACTCAATTTGATAAAAGACAGCTGTTGTGGCCTTTGAGCCGGTGTCTGCTCTACGATCTATGATGTGGCATATCTACGTTGTTAGATGATGGCATCGGTATTGTTCGTGGCAAAAAGGAAGTGAGCGTTGAGGAACGAGGCCAGATCATCGCCCTCGTTGTTACGTTTGCCCATGCACATGTCGAGTTCGGCGTCCTTGTCCGTGTTGCTGATTGGTCCTAGATTCGATTGAAGCACACATACAATTGCCATCTGGCTGTAATGTTGATGGTAAAACCCAAGTTCGATATAGAAAGACACGATCAGAGACGTGGTTTTCGCTTGTTTGGCCTTAATATACATTAACAATGGGACACTTGATCGTGGTACCATTTCGTAGTACCTTACCTAGACCAATGAATGTAACACAATCGGCGATGTCTCAGATACTTAGGACGTGATCAATGAGTCCCAGTTGGATTTTAAAGCCTAAGAGAATTCTCATCCAATAGACGAATGTATCTACCATCATATTCTCCTTTAACAAATATGACTGGCATCATGTAATTGAATTTTATTGAGTTAGTAACTGTTACTCCATAAATTAATATTTCTCATAGCTGCAATTGGGCCATATATTAGTAAAAAAAATGAAAAATGCTTAGCACTTATTGATAAACTTGGCATTACATAGCCCTAGAAAAGATATAATATAACCAGAACTGCTTGGTCTGCATGTGATTGGACAAGGTTGGCAGAGGAGCCAAGTCTCGAGGGTAATAAATAACTTAGCACATATTATTAAACATATTGAACATAATTGGATTGGAAGACATTACTTCCTAAGGCAGTTTATCCATCAATCATATGACGTTATAATCAATTATGCCAAGAATAACGTAGATAAGTTCGACACACACTTAATTGATGGCGAACTAAGCGTTGTTCGGCGAATTGTATGCAATTACTATTTAATACATCTTCTATGCAGCAACAGCACCCAGTCAAATTAGTTTCAACATATTCGCCAGCGTACCTATATAGGTTTCTGGAATGTGTGATTCAAGGAGGGAATGGGTCGATCATTCCCAACACGGGAGAAGAGTGGGCGGAACTTAACAGGAGTGTTTGGGGCATAGCTAAACTGGATTCATCCATTATGTTCAACATATTCAACAGAACATTTCTTATATCTATTTCACAATTTTACTAAGTAACATTTTTCTGTCAGACAACTGTAACTCTAGTCTGAACTATTCCGATTTAGCAAATATCAATGCTAAGGTTTGTATATTTTACAATTATTCTCAGCCATCGCTGGTGTTATCGTTGGTCCGCTGGGTAGTTTGATTGGCGGCATTATAATTACTCGGTTACGCCCGACCTTCTCCCGGGCGTCACTACTAATGATCTTATCAATTTTGGTCTGGTGTAGTATTGGTGTTGGGCGCATGTTCATCACGTGTGGAGATAGTACGTATGCTGGAATGAACTATACAGGGTAAGTTTTACAATTATTTTCGTTAGTTGTTTCATGCTAAACGTTCATCAGCTGATTTTTAGACCCACCATGGCATTTGAATTTTCGTCCACCCAACCCACTACCAAATTGTTTTATGTTCAATAAGTTCACTTCTCTCAGGTCCTGGCTGCTGTACTAACCAATATATATATATATATATATATATATATATATATATATATATATATATATATATATATATATATATATATATATATATATATATATATATATATATATATATATATATATATATATATACTGAGCCAAACAGGTTTAGCAACAGTGAAGTTTGGTTTGTTGTATTAACACTATGCATCCATTTATAACCAAATGTGTAGGCATGTTTCGCTGATCATGAAGGAATGCAAATCATTTCTTGCATTTCTCGGCCGCACGCTTACTACATGTAAAAATGCATTTTTCATGCACTGTCACACATTGGCGGGTAGCGAAGGAAAAAATTCACCATATTGCAAAAGCATATAACGAACGTTAACAGAAAACGCTTAACAGTTTACCCTACCGAACATGGGCCGCCGTGAAGCAATGGGAAGACTCGCTGCTGGGCAGAGCGTTCGCGTTGTTGCTCGACATTTTAATGTTCACGTCTCAACCATTTCCCGTCTCCGCCAACGTGAACAGGAAACTGGACATGTTAATGACCGACCACGATCTGGAAGACCGAGAGCAACAACACCACGAGAAAACCGCTACTTAGTGACACCATCACGACGTCACAGGTTTGAGATTGCGCCACCGCTGTCCCGTAATTTTCATACCGCTACCGGCACTACAGTGCATGCACAAATTGTGCGCTCCATGATGCTGGACTGCATGCCCGGTCGTCCACTTGTTGCTGTTCCGCTTAAAGAGCGTCACATCGAGAATTGGTTTGCATGGGCAAGAACTCATCAGGGATGACGTGCTCAACAATGGAGCCACGTTTTGTTCAGTGATGAGTCGAGGATATGTGTGGATGTGGCGAATGGTAGGCAACGGGTTTGGCGACGTTTAGGAGAACGGTATGATGCAGCCAACATCATTCAGCACAACAGATTCGTTGGCGGCAGTGTCATGGTGTGGGCTGGAATCCATGAAAATGGCAAAACAGATCGTATTGCGATTCGCGGAAATTTAACGGCTCAACGTTACTGTGAAGAAGTTGTCGCCCCTATTGTCATCCCTTTTATGCAGCATCATGCAGACTTTATGTTCCAGCAAGACAACGCCCTTCCTCATTCAACTAGGGTCACCAGTGATTTTCTTGAGGCTAACAACGTCCCGGTGTTGGACTGGCCAGCGCGATCACTGAACCTGTCTCCTATCAAACACGTGTGGGACATTCTTGGCCGTATGGTGCGTGAGAACCATCCTCATCTTCACAACGTGCGTGAGCTGGAAGCTGCACTGCTCCAGGAATGGGATGCGATTCCTCTTCGTGACATCAGGTGCTTAATTCGAAGCATGACAATGTACGGCGGTGGTTCATGCGCGCGGAGGTCACAACCGGTATTGACAGCTCAGTGTCATTATTTAAATTGGACCCTTCCGTTGAATGATGCCGTGTTAAAGGCGCGATGCTAGCATTACAGTAACAAGAGACGTTTGTTCAAATTGGAAAATGACCTATCAATTAAATAATATATTTGAATCAATTTTTTGTTTTTGTTAAATAACATTTATACAGTAATATTCTCAGTGTTGCTAAACGTGTGCGTGCGTGCGTGCGTGCGTGTGTGCGTGCGTGCGTGCGTGCGTGCGTGCGTGCGTGCGTGCGTGCCTGTGTGCCTGCGTGCATGCGTGCGTGCGTGCGTGCGTGTTTATATGCGAATCCAGAGTCGGGAGATATTGAAGTTACTACCAATAAGTACTCATACGAGATCAACCAAGTCTTAGAAAATCCAGTGATGACTACAAGGCCCTGCAGCAATGGAACTCTGAGGAGAGCATACGAGTGATTGTAATTAGATATGGACGGTTTGTAAAGCGATGCTGTTAATGGCAATCAAATTGATACGAATATTGACAAGGAGATAAACCCTATGTGTCATGCGCATGCGAAGATCCAACATCCCCACAGCCACTGTTAGAAGTATTTAGACCGACTGATCGAGATCTAACAAAAGCCCTCTATGGTGTCCATGTCCGAGTCAACGCCCACTGACTTGATGCTGCATGAAGAAAACACCGAATGTATCACGGACATATTCATGGTATGGTCTTTCCAAACACGTCAACATATTAGAGTCAGAGCTCACACTGTTCTAAACTGAATGTCTATTGGAATGACTAATGCATACATGGTGTAACTGCTTCTCCATTTCATCAGAGCACACGGGCTTCTGTACATATCAATGGCAATGGCACCTTACTTCTCTAATGGGTCGACGCAACTGCTCCAAGTGGCTTCTAGTTCCCTTGGCTGAAATGAACCAGCCGTCGAAAACCCAGTCTGCGACCAATACAGAATCTATACCTTTGAGCAATGCAATCAGTCAATCAACTCAACCGTTTACTAAAGTATAGACTGACATTGCTCTGGAGCCATCGATCAACCTTGACAGCAAGGCAAGCATCAGTCAGAGACCAGAAGCTCTGGAGAGATTATTCCTGACATAGCATTACAAGGAGTCCTCAAGACTGCAACGAAGGAGGTGTGTGTCATACATTGTCCAGATTGCATTGGTACAATTGATATGCAGCATGGTGTTCACACTCGATTGACTGTCGGCACATTAGCGCTTTTGATTGATTCCTTCTCCTGGAGGAGAGTCATGATGGATGTCTAGACTGGTCAACATTGCCACAGAACCAGCGATACCACCCTATGCTACAATACGCCTGCTTATCTCCCTCATGATTGGCACTGCGCAGATGACACCGTTCACTGACCTGAATTACTGAATACCACTGAAGTGATATTTTGAGATTAACTGTCAAACGTAAAGATCAATGCATTTGCTGTACTAGTTTTGGGGAAGTAAGTGAAAATTGCTGATGAGAAAGTAATATTTCATAGCGTTGACCGTAAGCGCTTTGGTTGTCTTTTGGTCATAATATAGTCACTTGACATTAATCGGCGAGAACTCCTTAGCTAAGACATATTAACCGTTCCATTCTCCCTGCTCTCTTCTGATAACAGCTTGAGGAGAGCTAAGAAGAGCGTATCCGAGCTAACGGAGACGGCAAACCATCCAGAAGTAGCCTCCTACTCCCCACAGATGAGAAAGACCACTGTTGCAACACGATTCCAGGGAGCCGGCGTGTGGGTGGCATCCAGCCGGATTACTGCAGTTCTAGGTCGGAATGGATGTCGAGTGGATGTTGTTTTCGATCAATACTAACGCATCTCGATGAAAACTGTCGAATGAGAGAGACGAAAACTCTCTGCAGCCTCACACGTGGCCATCTACGGATCATCCACTCCTAGGGCAACCCGGGGGTTGAGGTACATCAACAATGTAGAAGGCAAAGTGAAGTTGTGTGCTATCCTGAATAACACCCGGTGTCACATCAGTGTCGGCAATCTGCTTGAAGATCAACAGCATATCATAGGTGGTGACTTCGAATACTAATCACAGATCAGTGTTAAGCATCAGAACACACTTCGACGTCTTGGTACATCTCAACTCAGATCATGAAGAGACAGCCACGTGATGATTGCTCAACTCCTGCATTTCATGAGCACAACTGGATTGCGATTCATTCACAGGCGTGGATGTTCGTCGCAGTACGCATGACAACAATATTTAGTATGTGAAGCTGTGGTTTTGCACTGGAGTCTAGGGCAAAGTCCACAGCCGGTGGCATGATCAATGCCTTAGTCGGGGTTCGTGTAATCACAGGGTGCTATTCCAATCCTGCACTCCATGGACCTGGCAAGCAAAGCTGGCCTCACAGTTCTACTTGACAGTAAAGAGTATCAGTTTGGAACAGCTTGGAAAAGAACACGAGCGGCCTTCATATACTTACTGACCTGGTAAATTCTTGAATACGTATAAAAAAATATGTTAGGTAGACGTCGTTGTGGGTACCAATTAATTAGAAAAATATTCAATAGCATAGCCTGTAGGTATGATTGGCGAATTGAGCAATGCTTTACTCTCTATCTGGTGTAGCTCTGAGCAGTTGATGGGGGACTGTAACGCTGGCTGTGAATGTCATCTGGAAGCTTTCTCTCCTGTATGCGATCATGGCATTACCTACTTCTCTCCATGCCATGCTGGCTGTGCACTGGGCAACATTACCAAGGTAGATGGAGTAATACAACCGCATCGAAAGGTAGGAAATCTTTTTTTAATAATATTTTTCTTTCTAGCATATTGGGTTCACCTGTGTGCGTCTAGGTTAATTGTGCTCTTTGCAATCGGGGGATTTTAAAGGAAAATTCTTTAGTCTAGTACAAATACAAATACGATTCGATTTCAAACCCAAATCCAGCAGTTCATTTTGATAAAAGGTCAATCAGTACGTATAAGTGTTTGCTTTATGATTTGAAAGGTCAGAATAAGTTCGAGTACGGTATCCTCATAAAACATGTCATAACAACATTTTGAGCAGATGGCGTGTCGATCTAATACAGGGAGCTATTTCTAGATATAAACCGCCCATTTCTAGCTAAGCTCCGCCCACATTTTGTGCGTGTTGGATCGATTTATATACTTTGAACTCTGAATTCCCAGAGTACCATTGTAAGGTACAGGTAAGATGTTGAAAATTTTGAAACTAATTTGACGGGGCGCTGTTGCTGACTATTTAATAGAATGTGTATTATATAGTAGCCGCAAGTTGCAAGTCATAATAATATCAAGAACAATCGCGTTATTACTTTAAAATAATAATTTGACAGTTTTGAGAGAGAGACACAGAGAGAGAGAGAGAGAGAGAGAGGGAGGGAGGGAGGGAGGGAGGGAGGGAGGGAGGGAGGGAGGGAGGGAGGGAGGGAGGGAGGGAGGGAGGGTGGGAGGGAGGGAGGGAGGGAGGGAGGGAGGGGAGGGGGGGGGGGTGAGAGAGGGAGAGAGAGGGAGAGAGAGAGAGATGTAATCTGGGTATATTTAGAGGAGTTCGTAGTTGCTGGAAAGAAGGCGTTTCGACGTAGGTTCAATACGGCAATGGGGAGGTGTTGGTGCGCTGCCATGGCGTATATTGTAAGTGTTTCTATTATGAGATAGCGCTGTGGGAGAGTCGCGGAAGTCATTCCATTAATATTCTTGTATAACACGATTATCACATGAGTTTCCCGTCTGTTTAGAAAGCTATTCGAATACTGTTTTGGCATGCACGTCATAGGTGCTTGCATTACGAGTCACGCGATTTATCGTTCTAAACGCATCTTTTCGTATCTTTACTAGTGTGTACACTATGTTTTCAGGTATGTTGTCCCAGATAATATTTATCTTGGAAATAATTCGAGTGGTTTACAATTTTTTATACATGATTTTCAAGCATTTCCGGTCTAGAATATATGCGAGGTATTTAAGTAGGAACGTATGTGCTGCGTGTGTGATAATAGGTTATCTACCTGTGTAAGCCAATTCCATTTATTGTTAAATATAATACTTAAACACAAAAACATAACGTTGGAAAAGCGGCGCTCAAATATCAAGGTCAGAATGATCATTACTTTTGGTATAGTGACCCCGCCATAAGCATGACGGTTCCAGATGGCATAGGCAGCCATGTGTCCACGTTTCCTTCCAGTACATCATAGGCAAGGATTTGCTACATGCTGAAACCTAATGTTGACGACATCATCGTCGTCGTCGACGGAAAAAGTAATACGTGTGTCTCGCTTTCTGCTTTGCAGGCGAGATAAAAAGTATATTGCACTTTTGATTCCAGGAATACTTTGATTGTAACTGCACTGACAGCGGCCTGGCAACACCTGGCAAGTGTGAAGGCGAATGTGAGCTCGTTTACCTGTATGTCGGCACGCGTTCTGTGGCAATGCTGGTTTGGGCACTGACCGACAGCGCGACAACGCTAATGCTTATAAGGTAAGAAATGCGTACTTAATTTTAACCTCAAAACGTACTTTTAAACACCCGGATCATTCTGCATTAAAGGGATGCTAATCTCATATTAAATATTGTAATGCACCGATAGATTATGATTTATAGATTCCATATCATTCACATCCTGCATCACAATTATCTGCTTTGTAAAACTGCACAAACAGTGATAGCCACCATTTTGTCTCCATTGTGTGTGTGGTCTCATGTAAATGCCAATGCAGTACATTCCTTATTATGTAATACTCATCCCGTTGACTATTTTGAAACTAATTTGACTGGAAGTTGTGACTGTCTATGGCACCAATAATTTCCAGTCAAATTAGTTTCAAAATGTGTCCACGGCTGAAGGCTGATTATGACGTCATAAGAGGTCAGATGATGGATGGCTACTCTGGAAAGATGAATTAGTCTCAGTGGCGACGTGCTTAAGTTAACTTAGGGTGACGCTCGCCGTGAGCGCCTATCTACATTCACGAATTCATCACTATGTGTGCAACCAGCTGTTCGTATCGTCTGAACCTGTACCACACAGTGGTCAATGATAATGGCAATACCTAATAGGATATTGCAGACTTCTTGTTTGTTGTCTTCTGGCTGTACCAGCACCGCTGCAATATTGATCATGATGATACTTTCGATAGCTTGGAATGTGCCAGATATATTCCAGACTTAATTTTAACATTACATATGTCAACTTTTAATTATATACAGCTCGCCCGTAGCGCCTGTCTACAATGTTTCCCTACTTTCCAGTATTGGAAAACCTGAATATTTTGAAAATCATTGGACTGCGTGTTGTCGCTACCTTAGGTACCAACAGCGCTAAGTTAAATTAGTTCCAAAACAATGGGCAGAATGTATGAAAATGTGTATCGAAAATTTGTGAATTTACTACGAAAAACATTTTTTTCATATTATGATGGTGTCTTAGGCAGCAACAGCTTTAAGTCAAATTAGTTCCAAAACAATCGGCAGAATTTTCGAAAGTTCGCATAGAAATTTTGTGAATTTACTATGAAACACAGTAATTTATTTTCTACATTTTCCCGCGAAATCGTCATCAACGCTTCAGCCTATTGCCTTCAGAGACGGATATTGTTCCATAAACAGTAGTATCCAAATGTTTCTAATCACTGGCGTATCAAGCAATTACTTAAGTACACATTCGTGTGCATGGACTCGGAAGGTGCTGGCTAGAACGTCAGGAATAGATGTTTATACAACTACCCGGTTAGAACATTCCAACCACCGATACATTAGGTGTATTGCAAGACTAAACATTAAATTATGCCTGATTAAAATAAATAATCGATTTTTGTTCGATTAACCCGATTTTTTCGATTTTTCGATTATTTGCTTTTATAGTCAATTATATAATCGCCAGGACAAATAATCGACTATCGATGAAATATCGATTAACCGAACATGCATATTCCAGAGTACCCAGCCCAAGTGTAGAAGCTCAAGATAGCACAAACAGATATATGGAATAAGTTCGTCAATTGAGCGTTTACAGTGAAGACCAGCAACACAATTCCATTCAAAAGAATAAGTTTTGCTACCGGCGATGGAGTGCCTGGACAAAGCTGATAATGAAATGTGGAATAGCTTCTAGGCCTCCACCCCTACTCATGGTCTAACTCACTGCAACAGAATTGTGACCAATCTCAAAGATGCTCAAAGACGGAGCACTTAGCAGAAGTACCACCACCAAGAATAGGCCTGGATAATAGTTTATTCACGTATACAGTAACATACCATGGAGACTATATTCACGGCCTCAATGCAACTCTAGCTGAGTGTAATATTTTCGCGGATAACGGAATGAGAGGTCGTTCAACTGATATGTTTAACTTAATAGCAAATGAAGTTATAGCACTGGAAGAACATGAGACGATCCTCAATACAAAGGAGATTAGCTTAACAGCATTCAAGTCATTTGTAGTAGAATGAATAAATGGTGACGTTTTGATTGTGACATGGCAATAATTGTTAGCACACAGGACGAAGCTGAAACCCTAATGATTCTGCATACTGCAAGGGCTGGGTATAAGGTGAACATAGATTCACATCCACATGGACGTGTTGCTTCTTGCTCTGTGTAGATTCGAAGAACTTGGAGATGGTTTAGCCGTAATTATGTCCATACGAGAAAGACGTCGTACAGTTCGTTTGAAAACAATCTATGACCATCTCGAGCTACAATGAGCAAAGTCCCTCATCGACTGATATGCATTGGCTAGTTGCGATAGAACTGAGCACAGCCAAGGATAGGGGAAACTGACTTGCTTAAATACGACATTTCCAGATGCAAATCATGTTCATTTTATCTGCGAGTAATCGAGTGGATGAAGGCGGTGAGACATCCGAAGATGTAATTGAAGTCTGTGGACACATGTTGTACCCTCCTCTGCCCGAATGGCGCGAGTGTCTATAATGCACACGAGTTACGATGGCATTTGTTCCACCCGTTGAAAGCCGATCATTGCGTTTAAAAATTGTCACCAACTGCAGTTGCCTGTTGACTTGATGGAGCATATTCGACTTGCCTGGAACCTTTAAGGCTCGGTCGTTTAAATTTAGGTTAGTTAAGCGTGGACAGTTGTTTAACACCAGCGATATTACATGTTCCACCTGCACCTTCTTCCATTCTATAAATTGTAACGTGTCACTGGGGCCGAGCTGACAAGGATGCAGTCAGTTTGTGCACAGAGCGGTGTTAGTGTAGTGTACACAGAACTGCGTAAAGGACCTTTCAATTTTAGCTATGCCCTGCCCATCACTAGCTAAACTCCACTCACACCTCGCAGTGTTTGGATTGATTGACCCCCGAATGCCCTAACTATCTATTTCCTGAAATCCCTACTGGTAAGCTGTCAAATATTTTGTAACTAATTTGACGCGTGGCTGTTGGTGCCTATGGCAGCAACAGCGCCCAGTCAAATTATGTTCAAAATATTCAACAGAATATGTATTAAATATTAAAGACTTACAATTCGTACAACAACGTCCGTCTTCAAATATGCGTTCGTGACGTACTTACCTACGTCATGGATGACGTCATTCATTATGATGCCATTCTACACGTCACGTAGTTGATTATGCCGTCATATGATGGATGGATAAAGTGGAAAGGTCTATTGTGACGGTGATACAGAGATGTTGCAATAATGCATCAATAATCGTCCTTTCCAGAGTACCCACCCATCATATGACGTCATAATCATCTACGCTGTGTGTACAATGACATCATAATGGATGACGTCATGAATGATGTCGATAAGTACGTCTCGAACGCATATTTGAAGACGGGCTATGCCTTGTTGTACAAATTGTTTGCTTTTACTATTTAATAAATATTTTGTTGAATATTTTGAAACTAATTTGACTTGGCGCTGTTGCTGCCTATGGCAGCAACAGCACCCAGTCCAATTAGTTACAAAATATTCAACAGCTTCCCTGTATAGTTTCCAAGAAATTGATAGCTAGGGCATTCGCGGATCGATCAATCCAAACACGGCGAGGTGTGGGTGGAGCTTAGCTAGTGATGGGCGGGGCATAGCTAAAAATGCAAAGGTCCTTTGGGAACGACATACTAGATCCATGACTACCGAGAGCTTCTCTTCAGATTTGACATGAATGCTTTAATTCGTAGGTATTTGCTGAATTGTTTCCTATATTTTTTGCAAATATGCGTGAACCATGTATATATATCAAAAAGTACCTAGAAAATAGGTTTTGCTGGCAGTCATCATGAAATCAAAGACGGCGCCATTCATTCAAATTTATAATGGCATTATCTAAGTCATATAACCCCAAAACCTGGGTCGATCCACTAGCGGTGTGTCCATAGCTGACTTAATAAGTGAGACATTGACAAAAATAATATCCCAGTGGAGATTATTTTGAAATCCTACATGGCAAACATTCAGGTTAATATTATAATGACATCATCTAAATCCGTGGAGCCAAAACATCCAAGGGAAACCAGTGGAATCATGTTTATAACGTGGATAGTAAATGGAATAATGAGGAAAGTATGTATGAATGGTAGCCATTTTGAAATCCAAGATAGCGACATGCTATCAAATGTATAAGTGAACCTAAGTCCTTAAACCAAACGATCTAGGTATAGCCAGTGGAATTGTGTTTATAGCTTACGCAATAAGCAAGATATAAGCCAAAACAGTTTCCGAGTTTCCAAGATGGCGGACGTGGACGTAAATGAAAAAAAAAAGCAAACAAGAAAATTGTTTATCTTGGAAATAATTCGAGTGGTTTAAAACTAATGGACCTTTCCAGTTTTAGCCATGCCCCGCCCATCTCTATCTAAGGTCCGCCCACACCTCGTTTAGATCGATCGATATCTGAACTTCCTGACTATCAATTTCCGGAAAACTATTCAGGTAAGCTTTTGAATACTTTGAAACTCATTTGACTGGCTGCTGTTGCTGCCTGTGGCATGTTTATTAATTAGTAGAGACATACAATTCATACAACGTGCCCGACTATTAACAGTTGAAGACCATATAAAATCATTTATGCCGTAATAATTATGACGTCATCATACACGCCGCTTAGCTGATTATGACGTCAAGTGACGTCAGATTAATCGATGAATACTTTGGAAAGGTGAATTGCTAAGAATTCAGGGAAAAAATCCATAAATATACACAACCATGTAGACAATTATAAAATGAGCGTGTGGCGCTTCATAACTATAGAACAGGGATCTCATTGACTACACACATATACACCTGTGCTAAAGTTAAGCACCAGCAAAAACAATAGAACGTAGAAACATGATGGTACAACTAGGCTGCCATACTTTTTGTCCCCGCGTTAGCTGACATAATTCCAAGTACGAAATGCACATGCATGCATGACTTCACGCCGCTTGATGTATGTGCGTGGCTGGAAACAGCACACGTGTTCAGTTATGTAAAAGTCCAGTTTGAGGTGTAGAACATTACATACGGATTTAGGCGACAAGATTAGGAATTTTGTGTTCATGACCGTGGTTTATTTGTACAGAGAGAATTAGCTCTTGATTGTGAACCGCTATGGCAAGACGAAGGTTAAGTGATCGTGTGAAATGGCAAATTATAGGCATGCATACCACTGGTATGTCATGCAGAGAGATTGGCAGACAGCTGAACATTAACCATACTGTAATCAGTCGTTTGATTGCAAAACATGGGCAAACTAACGAGGTGAAGGACAGGCCTAGATCTGGAAGACCGAAGAAGACTACTGCCCGTGATGATCGAGCCCTAGTACGCCTTGTTAGGAGATCTCCATTCACCAACAGCAGAGTGCTCAGCCAGCAATGGGAAACGCGCAATAGAGTGTCAATGTCTACCGTCAAAAAGAGACTGTATGCTGCTGGCATGAAAGCTAGGAGACCTGTCAGACGTCCTCTCCTCACTGAACACCACAAAGAGGAGCGTCTGAGGTGGTGCAACGGAAGAAGACACTGGAACATGAGATCCTGGAGACGGGTACACTGGTCCGATGAAAGTCGGTTCCTGCTTCATGCCACAGATGGTCGGACTCGTGTATGGAGGTCCAGACGCACGGCGTACGACCAACGTAACATCATGGAAGAAGTTCCATTTGGTGGAGGTTCCGTTATGATATGGGGGTGCATCTCATTTGATTGTAAGCTGGATCTGTTGACTGTAGCTTGAACACTAAATGGACAAAGATATCAAGATTCCATACTGGATAGAGTTGTGGTCCCTCATTTTGTAAATCATGCACCTGGAACCCACCCTATATTCATGGATGACAACGCCCGACCACATCGTGCTATAGCTGTGCATGAATACCTCCGCCAGAATGCCATCGAAACCCTACCATGGCCAGCAAGGAGCCCTGACATGAACCCTATTGAGCATATCTGGGACATTCTGGGAAACATGGTGAGAAGGAGGGATCCTCCTGTGCAGAACCTACAGGAATTAACAGACGCACTCCATCTTGAATGGCAACGAATACCACAATGGCGTATCAGTCGGTTGGTGACCAGCATGAGACGTCGTGTCCAGGCCGTCATCTAGGCACAAGGTGGATATACCCGGTATTAATAATGACAGTCTCAAACTCGTGCACAGATGTTAAACTTCGTTTTCAGACACCATTAATGACAATCTAGCCACGTGTGTCAACTGTAGGGCAATAGTTGTCAGTTGTGTCAACGTAACCATATTCAGGCCTCGTTTTCAAGTTCAAACAAAAACATACAGTGTTTCCCCACCATCATAATCAGCATTCCTCTGGTTGCATTATTACCTCTTGCACTAAGATGGATGGGTACATAAATGTTTATGCTATTGCTTTCTTCATAGCACATGAATATACCCTCGCATGTGCGTAACAATAGGGTGGTGCTTAACTTTTGCACAGGTGTATATATTGCCACTGAGGATGCATGGCGGTAGTGCATTCACGATGTGTGATAATGAAACGGATATTAAATTATTAATTAGTTTATTCGCATGGGTAGCAAAAGATGGTCGTAGAAACTGATTAAAATAAAGGTAGTACATCACATACGTAGCCATGTAGATGTGGTAAGTGCCCTCGTGGCAGAAACCCAGATGTCAATCCACCGCAGATCCAGCTCTCACCATGAACTAACTGTCAGACGAGTAGCAATTTTACTCACCCTACAACAAAAAATATTGGTTTTGTACCCCGGGATAACGAATCTGGATACTCCATTGACGTTGAGTACAGCATTGGTGCTGTATGTATTTGTCTTGTACGCGCACTTACCATATAGTAGTATAGAATAGTAATTAAACAGGATATTTAAAAAATAATCAAAACATTGTTTATTACGTTTTCAGGTCTGTGGGATACAGCGAAAAAGCATTCGCACTGGGAATAAAAATGTTTTTAGCTGCGCTCTTAGGTAAGACACGCACGCACGCACGCACGCACGCACGCACGCACGCACGCACGCACGCACGCACGCACGCACGCACGCACGCACGCACGCACGCACGCACGCACGCACGCACGCACGCACGCACGCACGCACGGCGGGATGTAGGAGTGTTTGTTTTAGCTACTTCTATACAAGGCGATTCATCCTTCAAAGCGTTAACACAGGTATTCTGTTTTATGCGAGAAAGTCTTTTTAATGGATCTTTTCAGTCAATCCATCCATCATATGACGTCATAACCAACTACGTGGCACGTAGGATGACGCCATAATCAATTACAGCATGAATGGCTCGATTTCTTCCATGTTAACTGCTTAATAGTCCATCAGGCTGTACAAATTGTATGTCTTTACTATTTAATAGGCCCGCTGCTGAATATTTTGAAGCCAATTTTGGGTAGCAACAGCGCCCAGTCAAATTATATTCAAAATATTGAACAGCTTACATGAATAGTTTTCTGGAAATTGAGATGCAGATAGCGTATGCGTCGATCGATCACGGGCAAAGTATAGGTGGGACTTAGCTAGAGATGCTCGGGGCATGACTACAAACTGGACTCCTCCATTCAGAGTGATGTGGCAAGTTCACACTCCAACCATGAAACTGGTATCTATGGGAACCTCGACCGTCATTCATTGATATTTTGTGGGGCCACTTGTAATGTTCTATATATAGGGCACTGAAGTTTCTGACAACGCTTAGAGACGGACCATCTTCATATACTAATGCTTAGTAATCGAGAGCTCAACTTTCCGTAGAAGTAGCAATATGCACCTTGAATATTCATCAAGTTTACCGAAACTTTAGTTTTATACCTCTTGCAGGTACCGGAAACCGACTTAGTAAATTATGTCTTTGATCAATTTTACCAGGTATATCACGATGCTGCCTACACCGAAGCAGGTACAATTCTAACGGGAGGTCTCAGGTCTATCTACGTTAGCAATAATTGGAAGCAAGGGGAAACAGTGTGTCAAGCAGGTTTCGAATGGACATTTCCAGTTTATCCATCAACCGTATGGCGGCATAATCAACTACGTGACTGTAGAATGACGTTATAATCAAATATGTTAGAAAGGCGTAGATAAGTTCGGCACACATTCTTAATTGATGACGGACTAAGAGTCATTGTGCGAATTGTATGTCTTTGCTATTTAATAAACATTCTGTTGACAATTTTGAAACTAATTTGCCTTGACGCTGTTGCTGCTGCAACAACACCCAGTCAATTTAGTTTCAAAATATTCAACAACTTACCCCAATAGTTTTATAGAAATTTAGATTCAGGGCGCTCGAGGGATCGATCGATCCCACGCAGGTGAAGTGTGGGTGGAGCTTAACTATGGATGGGCATGGCGTAGCTAAAACCGGGTTTCTCCGTTATCTGGACACAGAAAGCGACTTGCATGTGAAAAAATGAGATATAAATCTTAACTACAACATTCAGGTATTAACCAGATATGTATTAAACAAGGAAATGCCCAACTGTCCATGCCATGACTGATTTCACTTTGCAAAGAGATAACACATGTGTCAATATTTCATAAAATACACACCGATTCGACTGAAACGTTCTCAGTTAATAACAAAAACAGCTTTTGTTCAGTATCACCAACACGCTGATCGATTCCCAACTCAAAATGCATCACATGTATGGGACGTAATCACGCTAATTTGTTTGTTCATACGGTTTTTAGAAGACGACATTTATCTCCCTTCCAGCCTAATGTCAATGAAACTGAGCAAAGTGTGCGTGATTTTGCACCCTTCTATTTGATCACCAATTTAGAGAATATCGGTCTGCTGAATAAAGAATAAACATATACGAACGTATACAGCATGAAAAGCTGTACTAACACCAATTACAAATATCGCGTGTGTTATGGTTAATTTCGGCAACACACTTTTCGATATCTGCCTTGCTTACCATTGATTCCTATGAAGGGCTGTGCTAGCTTATGGATTGCCGGAATAGAATTGAAAAAGTTGAAATCAGAATTCCCATTTCGTCCGTTTTACATTTGCATTTCTTGCTCATTTTTTACTGTATATGCTCGCTCAAATTATAAGTGCGAGACGGATTTTGATTGTGTTTAAACTCTATTGTATAAATGGCTATTCAAATCGTGTTGGCATACGGACATTCACTCTAGTATCAGGAACAGTAACCGGGTACTAAGCCAACTCATTATATACAAACTAAGTGCTATCGGCGGGGGTGGGGGGGGGGGGGGTGGTGGGGGGGGGGGGTGGTTTCTCTATGATAAATAATCTTGACACGGCGATGGAGATTCGAGCACCTCAAGAACAGAAAATGACTCATCTAATGTCTAAGTAACACGGGAATCTATAAGACTCGTACACGCAAATGCTAAAATGTAACTCTGTATCAATCTACTTTTAACCAGAAACTGGGCCCTGCACCTTAATATGTCTACCGTTCTATCAAGACTTCACCAGATCCACTGAAACCATAGGACCAGTACTCTTGTGCTATTTGTTGGCGTATGTTATTAACTCGGAAACCTAATCTAAAAATGGTGCAAAGCACAACATAAACATATGGCACACTCACTTTTGCGCAGTCAATGGTTCAAATGGTAGCATGTATTCCCATCATATCTAAGAGAACCGGAATAAGCATGAACGACAACTTGAATTCAACATTATCACTGAAACAACTCAGGGTCCGAAACTAAGCCTTAGTCTCCCAGTTCTCTCCTATGGTCTGAAATAAGGTAACATGCACGTACACTCACTCTCATGACGATACTATTGACATCATATACTAGCCACCCTGATAAAGCATGTTACTGAGCTGCTGTTGGATCAATAGTGTAGTAATACTTCCCTGTATTGGCCCGCTTCAGACCTAATAACATGCGTTGTAATGGTATATTTTCGTTAAATAAGATTTTCTAAAAAGCCGTTTGTTCTCCATGTTGCAGGATCCATGCCCTCTGGACCACTGATTGGGAAAATAATCGATTCAACATGCAGGGTTTGGCAGATGATTCTTGGAGAACAGGGTAACTGTTGGATCCACGACACGGCACAGATGAGGTTCCGGATGTATGGATGGACGCTGGGATTTATGGGATTACAGTGTATTGTTTTGCTATCGGTATACTTTCAAGCTAAACGAAGAAATTTGAAATTATTTGACGAGGATGATCCGATGGTGCTGAAGAAAAGGAAGGCTGAAATCGCTGATGAATAAGAATGAGATAGATGTGTATTTACAATTTAATGGAGGGATCCGGTCTGTTGCTCAATTGTGTAACGGCATAATCATATATGTCACTGTTAGCTGACGTCACAATCTTAATGGCGTATAACCAGTTCCGTCTGAAAAATCGAAAAGTCTGTCATGACGTGTAAGAATGATAAGTCGTCGACGAAATTACAATTGAATAGGAATTATGTTGAGTATTGTGATGCTGACAAACAGACTTCACCTCGGAGACCAGACGAGTTAGGACCCAATCTATCTCGGTAGGTAGACTGTAAACGCAGCATTGTGGATCGTGTTGCGTGTGGTATTATCTTAACCCTGTATCATTAGATGGATACAAACATTAACATCAACTCAATCCATCCGGTCGTGCGTGATAACAACATCTACGCAAAGTCCACGAATTCTTCTAAGCAATTGAACTGTCCACTTTGTCCAACCAACATATGGCGTCAGAATCAACTACGTGATGCGTAGAATGGCATCGTAATCAATGACGCCAACACGAGCGAGGTGTGAGTGAAGCGTAGATAGATGTGGGCGGGGCTTATCAAAAACTCGAAATTTCCATTCGTGTGTGTCGGTTCTGAATTTAATTTTAATTTGCCACATTTTATCAGAAGGCTCTGTGTCATAAATCGTGTTACTATGCCAAGGGCTATTCATTACAAACTGGATGTTTTTCTCGAAGGCGATCTCGCGAGACACGAATGTTTCATCCCAGTAGATTTCTAGTTATATTCTACTAGTTTAAAATCTCGTTATATGAAGTGATAGTGAACCTAACAGTTTCATGCTAGATATATACCAAAGAACACCCAATAAGACAAATATAATCTAGCAAATGCAATTTCAAGTCAACGGCCGGGTACGGCAAACATTGGGAATTTTGTATTAATGTTAAACACGCACGATTATAAAGACTTAACGGGAGACGAATACCATTAACTTCTTTTTATTCAACACACATTCTACAGTTTAATTATGCAGCTTGTCTTTATTAAACCTGATCATCGAAACAACATATACAGAATCATCTATTGAAAGAGCTTTTAGCCATGACTGGAATCTTATATATTTTAATGTCTGACAACGCCGCGTAGTTGCATGTATTATAATGTGTCACACATGTTTATTTTAACATAAAGTAAGATGCAGCATTCATTTTTGTCATCCTCTCATCACTAAATAGAAGACTAGATCTCTCTCTCTCTCTCTCTCTCTCTCTCTCTCTCTCTCTCTCTCTCTCTCTCTCTCTCTCGCAGCAGCGGCAGCGGCTTAATTATTGTCCAGCATTAGTTCTATGAACCCTATCATTGACGGGCGGATGGGACTAGAACATAGCCCATTCACTCATTTGGATCTAGCAGTAATAGTAGTAGTAGTAGTAGTAGTAGTAGTAGTAGTAGTAGTAGTAGTAGTGGTAGAAGTAGCAGCAGCAGCAGTAGCAGGAGCAGCCACAGTAGTAGGAGCAGCAACAGCAGCAGCAGTAGTCGCCACCGCCGGCATCAGCAGCAGCAAAGGTAGCAGCAGCAACAGTAGCGGGGGCAATATCAGTAGCAGTAGTAGTAGGCGTATCAGCAGCAGTAGCAGGAGCAGGAGCAGTGGTAGTAGCAGCAGAGGCGGCAGTTATAGGTGATGTTGATTGTTTCTTTATAATATTATTAACAGTCTGATTAATTTACTACCTACGCAATCTAACATACATTGTTTGATTTTCTTCTAAAAGATACATTCTGATGCGTTCGCCCGTCGGCCAACAATTCATCTTGTAGGACACATTTATGAACATTAACGTTAACTTGGGTTCCACTGGGAGCTTATTGATTTAATGTTAGCACTATGTTGATTTTCAATCTTGGAGGAAATCTCATATATTTTGCTTCTGCCAGACCATTCATCTTGATATGTCGATTATGCCTGATGGAAGAAGCCTTCTATATTGTGCATCACACGTTGCATAGGTAGACCCTTACATATTCCCGTGTTCTTCAATAACCAACGAATTACAGCAGCGGACCCACGAATTTAAGCTATGGGGGCGTAAATGAAGAGTGTTTGCGAGGGTCGATATATTCTCACCAGAGGTGGGGGGGGTCCAGGTGTCCTCCCTCAGGACATTTTGATAATTTGAGCATCTGAGAAGCCTTCTCCTGCACTCTGGAAGTAAACATTTCTTTTATTTTTCATTTGAATATGTTAATATCATGGACGAATCCAGAAGATTCTGAATGCGTGGGTCATGGAGTGTGAGCTGGCGTCTTCTGAAGCCATCTGCTATATTTCTGTGGGTAAAAAAGGACTTTCAGTTAGCGATGAAAGTATCAATTTTCCCCATTTTCGGATGAAAACACATTTTACGTGACAGTATTATCCGTAATAGAATGCATACATGGAGGTGGAGATGTTCCAGCAAAGTATGAACCGCGGTCCTCACATACCCGCAGCCACCAATCATCTGAATAATTATCTTAAATGGTAATTTTACTACACACTTTTTGCTCATGAGCTGGTCACAGGGTGTTCATTCTTTAGCGCCGCCAAAATAATTGTTGACGTTGGGAGGCGGAAAGGAACCTAGTAAAATAGGACTGCTACGAAAATAGATCACAGATCTGTAGTTTGCTGATATTTTTCACATGAGTAACGGGCATAATATAACCTAGAAGATCATAATCACTCAGAACGTTGAATCATATTAACTTTATCTCCTCATGAGAGTTCCCGTTTCTCAGAACCACAGTATTTCTTTTTTCGGAAAATATCCATCGTATAGGCCAGGAGGAATTTGAGAGCACACTAAACAGGTTGCCTTCATACAAACACTGAAAAAGGATTCAGTTTGTCGCCTTGTATCATCAATCATTAGCTTAGCCGAAAATTAATTAATGTGGTTACAGGAAACACATTTTCATAGGCGAAATAGTGTTTGCTCGAGATTGTCAAAATTGGCAGAGAACTTTGTCAGAAAGGCATGAAAACGTAATGCCTGTATTCTTGCCGCCAACAAAAGATAGTGTAAAGCAACTTACTGTCAGAAATGTTTTTGGCTATTTAAAAGCATATGACGAAATGTTGTGGATTGAAGAATCTGTTACCTCCGCATGTCGGCATACCCTTTCTATTATGAATGGGATAGATGCAATGTATTTTAAATACAGTGTAGGCTATTGCACAGTTGGATCCTCTGTCAGTTATTTGAGTGTACTTCAATGGGATTCACTGTTCTTAATTGTTACCTGACCATATCTCTCAGTTGTGAAAAGTATCCTTCCAAGACAATAAGAGGACAGATAGCTAACTAAGATTTGGCCACCATGACGTTGTAATGCACAGAGACATGTTGTGAATTCTGCTGTATTAAGCGCAGATTTCCTCGATTTTGAGTGGTAAGAGCATAATTAGTTTGCTTGCAATTTAAAATGGTAGGGTTGATTTTAAAACGGGTATGGTGTTTTGTAGGCTTTGACAAATTTGCGGGGGTGGGTGGGGTGGTGAACGGTACGACAGGTTAACCTTCACCCCCCTTTTAATCCGCCACTGAATTACTGGGAGAATATCTTCGAAACATTAACTGTGCGCTAGAAGCCTTTTAATGTTTGCCCAAACACATCCGTCCATCAGTCTGTCAGCATCTGTTCATGTTGCCAAACATGTGACAAGCCATGACATTTTCGATTTTTCCTCAATAACTTGGACTCTACTGGAAAGGTGCGTTGATACACTCGCTACAAGCAAGTTATGTTGATTATGGAACTTAGTACACGCATCTCATATTTTGCGTCAATCCAGCGACTTGTTTGTCCATAAGCACGCTCGTACATCTTGCATGAGATGTGTGAACACTTGAAGATTCAGGATTTTCTTCGATGGCTTGACATTTAGCGTGAGGCGGAATAGTGTAAGACATATAGAAGCGCCTATGGAACCTAAATGCACATGAGAGGCAGAAAGAAAAATGGTGTAAACGAGCGATGCTGATGGATGGTAGTTTTCGAGACTCAGATTACCCAAGATTTCGGTATGATGTCAATGGACAACAGTACAGCGGACCTTTCCAGATGTATCCATGCCCCGCCTATCTCCACCCACACCTCGCTCGTTTGGGGATCGATCGATCTCTGAACCCCTGACTCTCAATTTCCAAGAAAGCTATACAGATAATCTGTTGAATATTTTGAAACTAATTTGACTGGATACTGTTGCTGCCTATGGCAGCAACAGCGCCCAGCCAAATTAGTTTCAAAGTATTCAACAAAATGTTTATTAAATAGTAGATATACAATTCGTACAACGTGTCGGACTATTAAGAGTTAAAGACGGGCAACATAGAATCATTTATAACGTACTAATTCATCCTACACGCCGCTTAGATGATTATGACGTCTCATCTCATCAGATGGTGACGGATACTCCGGAAAGGTGAACTGCCTTGCCCATACTCTTTGCGAGCATCGAAGCCAAGTGCCGCAGTGTGGACAAGAGAAGACATAGAGCAATTTGTGCATACACACAACACGCATACGAATTTCCCACTACAATACATGCATAACGCAACATCTAACTATACACCAGCGACATTTTTCTTTTTCAAACATCCCCCCTGACTGATCCAATAGTCCTTTGAGTGTACGAATGTTATGTCTTTACAATATAATAATCAAATCATGGGTGGGACTTAGCTAGAGATGCGCTGGGCAGATCTAGAAATAGCTCCCTCTATTGGATTGCATCACACTACTGCCTGCTTTATTGATAACTTTTTGCTACTTCTTGGTCATTGTAGACAGAGTTTACTTTGGCTGAACTCACAAGTGACTGATACAACAGGTTCCAAATATCTCAGATACATGAATGATTACTGTATTATGCGGCCGTAGTAGTAGAAACATCATACAGCTGCAATCAGCCATTCTTCGCCTTTGCTCACTGTGTCTTGTCCTCAGCCGAAATCTTTAGCTTTCTCAGGTCTATTCTTGACTTGAAAATATCGAGTCCTGCCTTCTTGAGGTCACCTAGTAGCATGCTTAGCAGATTTATGCAATGATGTCCTCACCTGGTTTTGTATTTGCTAGCTCGGAATAAGGCGAATTCCAAGAGTTTCTGTGCTAGTGTGTCTTCTGGCATGCATAGCACATGGCCAAACCTGGATTATCTTTGTTGGGCGACTTTTACAGACAGCGGCGACGTATTACACAACTTGTATAGTGTATCATTGGAAATTATGTTATCTGGCCATCAGTGTCTAGTGATGGTGGGTACGTGTTTGCGATGGCAGGCATCAAGTGTATCTAGAGCTCTCTTGTTATCAAGGGCGTCTTTAATCTACGAATCTATAGCTTCCCGAAGGACTGGAAAGCTATGCTCCACCATGACGCAGCGTGCAGCAATGTCAGCAGTACAACAAAGCAGCGAGCCCAGGAATTTGCTTTTCATCCATGGTTCGCCTCCACGATATGAATTGTGATTTTCTTTAGTTTCATGCTTTGTAGATAGGTATATGTGGGTGAAATCTGTTTTGGATTCATTCACAAAGCGATTCTCAATTTTCCCTTTGTTTGCAGCTATTGGAAGAAGTTTGTTAAAGGGTTTTTCCCTCGTCTATGAAGTCCACATCGTCGGAATATTCCATTTGTTGCAGCATTTTAGGTTTGACACTGGGTGGTTTGGTCTTGTGGAAATTTCCCACACGGATTTCAATGCAGCAGCAAGGTAACGCGTGAAAGTGAAAAGCCCAATGGATAGACCATCTCCATGTGCGGAGCCCATCGATGTCTCAAACTCTACAGGCTTTACTGACTTGACTCGTACTCTCAGCTTGTTGTCCGCAACCAGTAGTCTCACTAGTCGTAGCTCATCTTCATTGCAACTGGCCTGGCATAGCACATTTATGATATTTGAGCGTTTAATTGTGTCGAAGGCTCGTGATATGCCAATGCCTATTTTGTGGAAATCCCAGGTTTGGAAATGACTATCGAGACAAGCATGCATTGAGCCCGGACAATGTCTGCGAATTTGCGTCCACGTTCGGATCCACTTTGACATGATCCAGTGAACTCATCGATCTTGTCTCGGATGCAGCATAGAGTAACATTGGATAGGATTTTCCGTATGCTATTGAGGAGCATAATCGGCCACAGGCGGTGGGGTGGTGGGCGATCCAGATGGATTCTTGGGCCTGGATAGTGCGACAATGGTGCCTTGACCTACAGCGTCGATGGGAAGGTGGTGCATAAAAGCTGAATTGATAAGAGCCATCAATGGTTTTGAGATAATTTCACTTGCATATTTGAATAGTTCATTGCTCATGCCATCATGTTTTCTCAGGGCTTCAAGTGCCTTCTCAACTTTTGCTATTTTAATTGGTGATAGTAATGGGCTGGGTTCTCCTGAAAACGGGTGCAAAGGCTCATCGTCGTGGTCAGTGAACGGTCACCTTGAACCATTCTCGAATCGCGTCGGTTGGTACGGCCAAATAAAGTGCCCTTTGGAATTGTGTATAGCGAGATGTTGTGTGTAGTCAGTAACTCTTGGGGCCCGAGCCGCCCGAAACACTTTGTGACAGTCACCCATGGCAGTGATTTCATCAGCTAGGGAGTCTGCTTGTTGAATAGCAAGATCTTTTATGCATTCTCCAATATGGCACATAATGTTATTGCGTTCCTGGCGTAGTTTGGTGCGGTCTTCACGTTGACTACATTGATAGACGTACTGCTTTCTGCTCAGCTGACAGTTTTACTACTAGAGGGTTACTAGTATACCTAGTTCGGTTATTTTTAGAGCACCTATGGAGCTGGTAGCTGATGATTCCATAGATTTCAATACTTTGTCTATAAGTCTGATATTCGCCAGTCTTTGTTTCGTTCATGAAAGGTCCTTGGATGTTTATGGAACCTGACATGCAGAGTTTAAATGCAAACACATGTTTGAGAATGAACAGACAGCCAGAAGGCCACCAGTCAGCCTAACTGTCTGAACAACAATTCTCATTATGAGTTATATTAATAAGAATACCTAATAATCATGCCTCTTTTACAAGTGTATGAGAAAAGAACCGTACATAAGAGCAGAGATAAATATAGTAAAGTATTGAACAATTGTGAACATACCTTGACTGAAAGCTGCCTCTGACAGGTTTAGACACAGCTTCCTAGTCAAATAAGTTCCAAAACATCCGAACACCTTTCATGAACAGAGCAAAGACTGGCAAATATCAGAGCCCTATAACACATGTATGAAAAAGGCCATGCATAATAAATACAGAAAGATATATTACGACATTGGAACATCTTGAAAATGCTTTGACTGGAAGCCGCCTCTGCCAATGGCAGCCACAGTTTCCAGTCAAACCAGTTCCAAAACTGTCAAAAGATACTTTCAAGAAAGGCATGCACACTCCATAATTTCAGACAAACTATCTGAAGTTTGAGCTGTTAAATGACTCATTGGTAATCTAAATAATATATCATAGTAATCACATCGCATTTACACAGGCGTGAACAATGCTTGCATTCATACATGCATTCACGCATGCGGTATTGCGTGCATTCTTACATGCATTATTGCGTGCCAAGATTATTGCGTGCATTCGTGCATTCGTTCAGGTGTGTGCGTGTGGATGCATGCGTGCGCGTGTGTGTGTGTGTGTGTGTGTGTGTGTGTGTGTGTGTGTGTGTGTGTGTGTGTGTGTGTGTGTGTGTGTGTGTGTGTGTGTGTGTGCGCGCGCGCGCGTGTGCGTGTGTGTCCACTAATAGTAGCTTTTAGCGTGATGTTTGAATCTGTGTTGTTTAAAATGCGAACACATTCCCAAAAGTCTTCTCTAATAATTTTAGAATTTCCGTAGCTGTTCGACTTGATCGGGAAATTTGACAAATGCATTCTTACCAGCATTTACGCCCGCATCCATATCTATATTGGTATACATAGCATCTATGGCTAATGTGATTAAATATGCGTCTTTCGAAACTGACAATTTGGATAATTTAGAAAAAAAGTGTTCTGTTCTGTTCAGAAAGCTATTGTGTCTATTAGCAATGGGCTTTAAATAGTAATCAATATATTCTGAAATGCCATACGAGTCACTGCCACAGTCTGAAATGATAGGTCGTCCAGGCGGTGTCAATGGATCTAAGCAGGCACTGATTGGTTTATGGATTTTAGGCAAGATATAAAATGTCCGATTATGTGGATTATTCTCACCTAGCAGATACGTTAGCTGTTTCCTATCGATGTAGGTATCTGTATGCAATGAATTAAGTATTTCAATGAAATGTTCTCATTTTTGAGCCCAAATAAAATCATCAAGTTTTCTATAATGCTTGGTGTTAGTTAACTGCCTTTCAGGCTCGCGGATGTAGTCTTCTTTAGACATAATGACAGCTGCTGAACCGTTATAGCCTGGTGTTATAATAATATTCGGATTTCTACGTAATTTGTTGATAGCCTGTCACTCGAAAAATGAAAGGTGTTCTTATTGTTTGTAACTGTCACTAACCTGGATATATCAGCAACCGTTTTATGGTTGCCTTAATATTGTCATCAACTAGCCTATCTGGAAGGTTCCAGCCGAATTTTCCAGTGAATGGTTTTGACTCTCCATTTAAATCTCTGACTCTCCATTTAAATCTCGAAAATGATGGCTATTTTTACCTAATGACCAAAATTGGCCTGTGTCTAAAAGCGAATTTAATCCTGTTTTTGGTTTTGGAGTTGATACACAAGTAAGGCTGCGATCGAGGATTGATTTTTCAGATGCCAAGAGCTCATAGTCATTTGCTAAATTGACAAAGTTTGTTCCTACGCCTATGTTAGGGGATATATTGCATTGGCACACATTTAGTTTAAAGCAAGTACCAGCAGCCAATGGTTATAAACGCAATTAGCTGTTTCCTTCGTCCAATGGATTCTATCCTTCGCAACATGAAACTTGGCATCATACATTTTGGGGATGACCTTACCAATGTGGCATTTTGACCTTGCTGATTCGTTGATACACTTGAGACAATTGTTTTTGCCTATCTGACAAGCCCTCAGAACAGTTAGTCTCAGCAAAGTACCAATCCATTTTAGGAAGCTGTTCTTAAATTATCAGGAAATGAACCTTAGTTGACGTAAGGCCTTTGTTGGATGTTCATTTTTTAGGTCATGCCGATATTCCGGATGCTCGACTCTGGGCTAGGGCCATCATGAAATGTGATAATGCGTCACCAGTATAGCACTCAACCCTGATGTCAGGATGGACGTCCAAATGAATTCGGGCCATATAAGAGGACCTATCAGCAGAACAGGATTTGTGATTCTGGAGATCCTCCACAAGACTTTGCTATGATATTAATGACGGTACTTGACACACTTCTGACCAGACAGGTTACTATCATTCTCCCGAGGCAGAAGAGGAGCAGGAAAGCGGGATGAGGAGAAGAAGAGAGGGATGAAGATTAGGAGGAAGAGCAGGGAGAGAGATGGAGTGAGGAGATGCAGGAAGAGGAGGCGATCGAGGAGGAAACGCAGGAGGCGGGATTGTGAAAGGAAATGCAGGAAGAGGAGACGCTTGATGAGGAAGACCGGGAGTTGGAACAGTGAGTAACAACCAGACAACTGCGCACTGGAGGAGAATTGGTCATTGGGAGAGCCAGCCATGCCTCTGTTGCATCATCAACATTAGGCGATGATGTTTGTGATGTATACAGATTCGTCTGCTTTGAGGTGGTAGGCGAATGTGTGAACCCCTCTAAAAAGAGGTAATAATGGTCATTCACGAATTTAGTAAACTCAACCCAGGGCATGGCTGGTTAAGTTTTACATCTAGATAGTCTATTTATGAGCTTCTCAATACACATTAGTGTGCTCCCTTGCCATTATACAAGGATTTATAACGATCACCGCTTCGACCACATGACCACATGTGCATAATACATTCATAGACCCAGTTCATAGGACAGCTATGTAACGTTATCCCATGATTTCAAATGTCAGATTGGCAAGGAGCTTTGGTTAGTTATTTCCAAATGGGTACATTTGTTGTCTAATGGTTCGATTAATTTGAACGAAAATCATGTATGTTTCAGTAACTGTCCGCAAATTGTACAAAAAGAAGAGTTTAACGTTATTTTAGCTATTGTGGCTCTAGGCCGTTGAATTATATCGTGGAATAGATTTGAAGTTAGACTATATCCTTTAAGGAAAATTGTATCCCTGGATCAATTGGCTCCACTTTTCAGTTCAAGAAGATTCAGAATTTTAGTAGATCAAAAGCATATGATTGAAAATGAATTTAGGAGTCATTGGCTCATTTCTGATCTGTTCTGTTATTTCGATGATAGGTAAAAATTATGTTTTCATTTTTTAATATCCTCTTGTAATTATTGTTTTTATTGTCTACTGCATATTAATTTATTATGTAATCGTATCTTTTCGTTTATTTGGAAAAGTTGTGATTGTCTTTTAATTTTGTCTTTTGTTTCTTTATTTTTGCTTGTATATTTAGGGCCTGCATGCCCTGTTAAAAATTAAAGATTACATGTTATCCTTTGGGTATTTCGATGTTTTAGAACTGCTTTGACTGGCCGCATTTCACAGACACAGCTTTCAGTCAGCTTAATTTAACATGAGATTACGTTTTTCTGTACAGTACTGTGTACCAATGTAGCTTCTATTTTATCTGTTGGCACTATGTACTAAATTATGATGTAGTATTCTTGTTCATGCCTGTGCATAGAAGTGTGTTTACAAGGATGTGAACTATTTAAGATTTGCAATGTAAATAAGGTGTTTACCAGTCTTCCACCTGCTTGTTTTAAAATCTGATATGTTGGCGTCTTTTTTCTTGTTCTTAAGAGGTGTTTGGATGTTTTTCAACTGTTTTGACTGGAAGCGGTTGCTGCCTTTGGCGGAGCCAGCATTTAGTCAGGGTATTTTCAAAATCGTTCAACACACGATTATGTTTATTCTTACAGGAATGTACTCTTATTTACCGTACACATATTGTCTTCCTTTAGTACTGTGTACTACATTTCTATAGATTTCGCTCCTGTGTAAGACGTGCCACTCGTATAATGTGACACTTTCAAATGTGAATACGTCATTCGTAGTCTTCATAGATGTTGATTTAAATATTTTGTTTCTTGCTGCTCGTTTGTCCTACTATTAAAAGTATTTGGATGTTTTGGATCTCGTTTGACTTGAAGCTGTTGATGCCTCTTGAAGATATCTGTCTAGGCATGTTCAAGATATTTTCAACACGTACCTACCTTTCCCTGTGCAGTAATGTACACATTTTATCATATACAAATTGTTTCTTTTCATTACTGTCTACTAGATTATTGAGTATTACTATTTTTCACGCCTGTGTAAATGAGATATGATCACTATGCTATATTATTTAGAATACCAATGTATCATTTACAAGCTCAATCTTCAGACGGTTTGCCAGAAATTATGGAGTGTGCATGCCTTTCTCGAAAGTGTTTTTTGAAAGTGTTGGATCTGGTTTGACTGGAAACTGTGGCTGCCGTTGGCAGAGGCAGCTTCCAGTCAAAGCATTTTCAAGATGTTCCAATGTCGTAATATATTTTGCTGTGTTTATTATGTATGATATTTTTTCATACATGTGTTAAAAAGTTCTGATTATTATGGTATTTGCTTAGATGGAACTCACAATGTGAATTGTTGTTCTGCCAGTCAAGCTGTTAGATTGCCAGTTTGAATGTCTGTTCGTTCACAAAATCATTATTGCATTAAAAATGCGATGCTTAGTTTGATAGTACAGCGTTGGGAAGCTGCTTACATGTGAACCCTTGGCTGTTTTGAAACTGGTTGGACTGAATATTTTGAAAACAAGTTGACTGAAAAGTTGTTGGTGGCTTAGCGACCAACAACTTTCAGTCAAATTATTTTCGAAATATGTACAGGTCCAGAGATATCACCCTTGGAATGTGTCGTCAGCAAAACCTCAGCAGTCAGACCGTTAAGATCTGCAGGTTAGTTTCGCATTACAGATTTTGAAAGATGCTTACATGTTGAATCTTGAATGTTTGGATTTTTTGAAACTGGTAGAGGCAGTTTCCAGTTAGAGCATTTCCAGACTATTTTAACATGTTATTAATTTTTTTTGTACACTAATGTCCACAGATTTATTACATAGAAATGGTTTATTTTTAGTACTGTGTACTAAATTAATATGCATTGCTCATTTTCACGCACATGTAAAGGAGTTGTAATGATTATGATCAATTTTAAAAAGGAAATGCGAATATGATGTGTACTTGCTAAGTCTTCAGATAAGTTGTCTAAAAGTCTTTGTTCTGTTCATGAAAGGTGTTCGGATGCTTTGGAAATTATTTGACTACATCTGTCAGAGGCAGCTTTCAGTCTAGGTATGTTCACAATTGTTCAATACTTATATTTATCTCTGCTCTTATGTACGGTTCTTTTCTCATACACTTGTAAAAGAGGCATGATTATTAGGTATTCTTATTAATATAACTCATAATGAGAATTGTTGTTCAGACAGTTAGGCTGCCTGGGTGCCTTCTGGCTGTCTGTTCATTCTCAAACGTGTTTTTGGATTTAAACCGTATATGTCAGGTTCCAAAAACAACCCAAGCACCTTTCATGAACAAAACAAAGACTGGCGAATATCAGACTTATAGACAAAATACTGAAATCTATGGAATCATCAGCTACCAGCACCATAAGTGTTCCAAAAAATAGCTGAACTAGGTATACTAGTGCCACTGTAGTAGCAAAACTGTCAGCTGACCAGAAAGCATTACATCTATCAATGTGGTCAAACCGAAGAATGCACCAAACTACGCCAGGAACGCATTAACATTCTGCGCCATATTAGAGAATGCTTAATCGATATTGCTATTCAACAAGCACACTCCCTATCAGATGAAATCACTGCCACGGATGACTGTCACAAAATGTTTCGGGCAGCCCGAGCCTTGAGAGTTACTGACTACACACCACAACTCAATATACACAATTCTGAAGGGCACTTTATCGGGACTTACCAGGGCAAAGCCGAGGCGATTCGAGAATGGTTCAAGGAACAGTTCACTGACCATGATGATGAGCCGTTGCACCAGTTCTCAGGAGAAACCAGGCAATTACTGACACTAATTAAAACAGCAGAAGTTGAGAAGGCACTTAAAGCGCTGAACAATGGGCGTGCATCTGGACCTGATGGCATGAGCAATGAACTATTCAAATATGCTAGTGACATTATCTCAAAACCATTGACGGACCTAATCAAGTCAGCCTTTATGCACCACCTTCCCTTCAATGCTGTAGGTCAAGGCACTCTTATCATGCTGCCCAGGCCCAAGAAGCCGCCTGCCACCTCGCCCCCCCCCCTGCTGCCGAATTGTTTGGATGTTTTGAAACTGGTAGAGGAAGTTTCCAGTCAGAGCATTTCCAGACTATTTTAACATGTTGTGCTGCATCTGAGACAAGATCGATGAGCTCACCGGATCATGCCAACGTGGATTCAAACGTGGACACAGCCGCGCAGACATTGTTTAGGCTCAACGCATACTTGTGTCGATAGTCATATCCAAACCTGGGATTTCCACAAAATAGGCATTGCCATATCACGAGCCTTCGACACAATTAACGCTCACAGATCCTAAATGTTGTATGCCAGGTCAGTTGCAATTAAGATGAGCTACGACTAGTGAGACTACTGCTTGCAGACAAAAAGCTGAGAGTACTAGTCAAGTCGTTGGCGCCTTTAGAGTTTGAGACATGGATCGGCTCCCCACATGGAGATGGTCTATCCCATGTGCTTTTTACGCGGTACCGTGTTGCTGCATTGAAATCCGTGTGGGAAATTTCAAAAGACCAAACCACACAGTGTCAATACTTAAAATGCTGCAAAAGATGGAATAAGCCTACGGTGTGGACTTCATAGACGAGGAAAAACCCCTTTGACGACCATCTTCCAATAGCTGCAAAGAAATTAAACATTGAGAATCGCTTTGTGAATGGAACCGAAACAGATTTCACCCACATATACATATCTTTAAAGCATGGAATTACAGTAATTAACGATCCATTTCGTGGAGGCGTACCATGGAGGAAAAACACAATCCTGGGCATACTGCATTGTAGTACTGCTGGCATTGCTGCACGCTGCGTCATGGTGGAGCATAGCTGCCCAGTGCTTCTTGAAGCTATGCATTCGTAAATCAGGTGGGTACACTCCAACCAGCGTATCCTCGATGCTATAGGAGCTAGGCAGCTCCAAAGAGAGCTCTAGACAAACTCGATGTCTGCCATCACACACACTTACCCACCATCACTGGACACCGATGGCCAGATAGCATAATTTCCAATGATACACTATACAAGTTGTGTAATACGTCGCCGCTGTCTGTAAAATCGCCCAACAAAGATAATCCATGTTTGGTCATGTGCTAAACATGCCAGAAGACACACTAGCACAGAAAGTCTTGGAATTCGCCCTACTCGGAGCCAGCAAATACAAAACCAGGCGAGGACGTCATTGCATAAATCTGCTAAACATGCTACTAGGTGACCTCACGAAGGCAGGACTCGGTGCTTTCAAGTCAAGAATCGACCTGAGAAAGCTACAGATTTCGGCTGAGGACATGACACAGTGAGCAAAAGCGAAGAATGACTGATTGCAGCTGTCCCACACATGATTTGATTATTATATTCTAAAGACATAAAATTCATACACTTGAAGGACTATTCAATGTTCATGAGGGACCTAGAAATGCGTCATTGATTTCGCATTTTGATTGTAACGTTAGCCTACGCATGACGTAATTTATTAGGATATCATTATATAAGCTTGCGCGATTTTTTGGTTTAATCCTGAAGTTCGAAAAATCGTCACAAATTTCACGTTTATTTAAAATCTGAAGTGTGTACTTTTCCTTCATATTTCGGCAGTACTGAGTACAATTATAACCGATCCACGCATCTGTCCATTGTGTTTGTATTCCGTCATCCCATGCACGTGCCGAATACTTACTAATCACAACACAAAGTGTTAAAACCAGCTAGTTGTATATAGTTCGTTGGCGAGTCTTAGGCAATACTCAGTGAACATAATTTTGTTTAATTCTAGATTTAGAAATTTCAATTAATAAGACGGTCAGGCGGTGTAAGACTTTTTTGTATTCGGTTGTCATGTCTAATTAAAGAAAATAAAGCTACAACATTCTAGATTGTTTGTATTTTGAACGCTGCGTTCTGTTAATTTTTGCAAGCAACTAGAGACTGCGCGTGCTTGTACAATAATTATTTACATACCTCTCGGCACAGGTTTGATCTGCTAAATATAGTGACCAATAGTCGAGTAATGGTCCGTTGAGCGCAACATTTTTGGATTAGGTAATTGTAGGTGTGCTTGACCGGCAGATAGTCATTAGTCAACTACCGTTCGTGCGTTGAATGTCACTGTATTCCGTCATCGTCATCTTTAGCAAAATTACATGTATCGGCAAGTACACATTTTAAATTACAGCTCAAATGTTATAATTTTACCCACCCAAACAGCAACGCATATATGAATGTGTATTTCCAATGGCACATAACTTTATATAATCAATTTAGTAGCTGCGTATGTCTGTACCAAACCCGACCTACGGTGGCCGTTGCACCATCTTTGATAATTCGTAGTCTAGGTTTTCGTGACTTGTCACGTTACTCTGATTTATAGTTTTGGGAATTTGGACCTACGATTTAATCGAAAATTGCGATTTATTTTTTTACAAAATCGATCGCGATGTTTCAAAGTAAAAATCGCGCATGCTAGAGTGGCAGATCGGATCTATCCACTGTCTTCAAAAATTCCTTTTTTCTAACATACGATAATTTAAGACAAGTGGTCGAAAAACAGCTTCGACTACGTGAGTTAAAGACCAGCCATCGTTGGCTCCAAAGATGCATATAGTCGCCGATTGCGCTATTAATAATATCAATGGACCTTTCCATTTTTAACTATGCCCGGCCCATTTCTAGTCAAACTCCGCCCATATCTCGATCGTGCTGGGATCGATCGATCTCTGAACTCCCTTACTATCAATGTCCAGAAATCTATAAAGGTAAGCTGCTGAATATTTTGAAACCAATTTGACTTAGCGATGTTGCTGCCTATGGCAGCAACAGCGCCCAGTCAAATTAATTTCAAAGTATTCAACATCATGTTTATTAAGTAGTAGAGACATGCAATTTGAACACCGCGTCCGGACTATTAAGAGCTAAAGACGGGCGGAATAGTATCATTTATGACGTAATGATTATGACGTCATCATACACGCCGTTTAGCTGATTATGACGTCATACGACGTCATTAGTCTGGAAAGGTCCATTGTCTCATAAACATTAAAATGTAACTATTTCCTCTACATATCCAAAGGTCGCCTATGAAGGCTGCAGTTTAACATTTAGCCTGGATTAGAAATGTGGCACAGAGGACAACTATCAGTTTATATCAAATTAAAAATGACCACAAAACAGTCCTATTTCATTTAACTATTTCTTGCTGTATACAACAGAGGATGCCAGTCTACTTCTACAATTACGTCTGAATTTTAATTTCCATTGCCATTGCTTTGTATATGAGGATCAGTCAGAGGGCATGTTTGAAAAAGAAGAATGCCGCTGGTGCATAGTTAGAATATGTATTATGCATGTATTGTAGTGGGACATTCGTATGCGTGTTGTGTGTATGCACAAATTGCGATATGTCTTCGCTGGTCCACATTATGGCGCTTAGATTCGATGATCTCAAAGCGTATGGCCAAGCCAGTTAACCTATCCTGAGTATCCATCATCAGCTGACGACATAAGACGTCGTAATCTGCTAAGCGATGAATCATTACGTAAAAAATGATTCTATGTTGCCCGTCTGTAACTCGTAATAGTCCGCCACGTTGTACGAAGTGTATGTCTCTACTATTTAATAAACATGCTGTTGAATATTTTGAAATTAATTTGACTGGGCGCTGTTGCTGCATCTAGAGCCTGACATGGAATGCTAATGCAAAGTCGGAAACAGACTCCTGTTGCAGTTAGGCATTGGAACACTTTAGGATGCACGCCAAAGAACTGGAGAAATGCGTGGAAAACAATACATCTACCTTGTCTATTAGCAAACGCACGGGACCTGGCATGGCGATTACTCCATCGAAGGCTATGGGTCGACCATCTGACTTATATGTGCAAAATAACACGCACAGACCGGTCTTTATTATGTAATACAGAGGAGGAAACAATAGACCATCTGTTTACACAGTGTTGTATAGCTACAGGCTTTTGGGTATATATCAATATACACCTTGCTAAATTTGGAATCAAATGTGTGAAATTAATGGCTGAAACAATTATGTTCAAAGATTGCTCAACTATCGGACGAATCATTAATATCAAGGAGAAAGAATTGTTAGTAACCCTGATATCTGTTGGAGGGTGGGCCATTTGGACACATCTGTGTTCAGAGGTCAGAGATAAAACAGGAAACAACCACCAAAGAGCCATAGAAGCTATATTTCGATCATTGTTGATAAAATGCATTCATTGTGAATTTTACAGGCTAGTGGAACATGGAAAAGAAAGTAGATTTAAAGATGTATGGTGCAAAACTGGCCTAGTATCAATTGAACATGGATATCTAAAAATAGAAGAAGCAGAGCTTGTATAAGCTAGCGTACTCGCTGCTTGTTATATATTGATATATGGTATTTTATTTTATTTAATTGACTTACTTTTAAAATTGTAATGTCTTAGGAGATGATAATTTTGACGATTAACCTAACATTGGGAATCGGTATATTTAAATATCAATTGAGCATCGTGTCAATATTCTGGAGGTGATCCGACTTTCGAGTTCATTAGGTTAACAGATTATGACATTTTACATATATACAAATAGCTTCCTGTTGTAAATGTTTACTGTAGGTGTATTTGTTCCAGGGTAATTTGCAAAAACTTACAATGAAGTAAATTTAAAATGTGAACCCAGAGCGCCATCTATGTGGTCATAGTTTGTATACGTTTGCTTTGTGCATTTTACGACATAAAGGCTACTACGCCTGTTCGGTATTTAAGAACCGGCCAACTAGCGGCAATGAGTGACCTTTTGTTGCTAATTGACGCGTCACCTCGTCACTAGTTGGCGAGCTGCACTCGCCATTTGGGCCCAATACTATACGGTGTGCTACGTTAAACTACATATGATCTACTTAGCCTGCCGGTCATGAATCGGCTCAAAGGCCTCAATGAGTAGCAGTAACTTACTGCCAATTATTGATGAGCCACTTTACCACTTATTGGGTAACTATGCTCGCCATTTGGGCCTACTACTACACAGTGTGCAAATAGTAATGGCTTTGTTGAATTATATTATCTTATCAGCTCTTTATTAAGGTTTGTTCTATGTAGTTATGCCATGGGTGTGGTATATGGTAATAAAGTATTTTAGCTTGCACTGTTTTGATATGTTAAGTTTGTATTGTTATTCATATACTATTAATAAAGCCTGCTATTTCACCCGATTTTGTATGGGGGTTTGCAAGCCTCTTTTAAAGGAGTTCCTCCGTGAGGTGTGTCCGACTGCGTCAGCGTCGGATTTTCAAAAAAAAGAAAAAAGAAGTAGTAGTAGTAGTAGTATTAGTAGTAGTAGTGGCAGTAGTAGTAGTGGTAGTAGTAGTAGTGGTAGTAGTAGTAGTAGTAGTAGTAGTAGTAGTAGTAGTAGTAGTAGTAGTAGTAGTAGTAGTATTCGTTGTAGTAGTAGTAGTAGTAGTAGTAGTAGTAGTAGTAGTAGTAGTAGTAGTAGTAGGAGTAGTAGTAGTAGTAGTAGTAGTAGTAGTAGTAGTAGTAGTAGTAGTAGTAGTAGTCGTCGAAGTGAACGTTAGTGTGGTTAGTGTTGCCGGCCTAGCCAGCATGAGCCAACCCAACTTGGCCACTGGTGTAATCCTCTCAGATTGGCACAGAGTATCAAATAAGAACAATTGACCACTGCCCATGGGTTTGGGCCCATTCGCCGAAAAACTAGATTCTCTCAGAAGGCATCGCATACAGTTCTGGCCGAACATGTGAACACTTACTTGGTTGTGAAATTATTATATTTTATAAATTTTCTGCCATGCTATACAGATAAGCTGTTGACTATTTTGAGATTAATTTAACTCTGGGCTGTTTCTACGTAGGTATAGGATACCATAGGCAGCAACAACTCCAAAATTTGTTTCAACATAGGTAACAGAATATTTGTTAAACTGTAAATTCAGAAAGCTATATAATTCATACATGTTCGCAGATAACGCAGCTTAATGGGCTGGTGCTCGGCTGATGCCTGGCCAAGTATTAGCCCGGTATCGGCCTAGCATCAGTCCGGTAAGCTGCGTCATCGGAGCTAATGGCAGACTTTACGATTTTCATGAGGGATCTGCATAATTCTAATTGTAAACTCAACACAACAGAGATCTAGATATAACATTGTGATCAAGTAATACTTGTGGTCATGGGTTGTCATTTCCTTAGTAGCACCACACACACTTTGTCCGCGTCAGGGGTCAAGTTATACCTGCGCTATCTGAATCTCAATTTCCAGAGAACTAACAGGTAAGCTGTTGAATATTTTAAAACTAATTTTAATGGGTACTGCTGCTGCCTATGACAGCAACAGCGATCCGTCAAATTAGTTTACAGATATTCAAAAGCCCACTTTTAAAAAATAGTTACATACAATTCGGGGAACATCGCTTAACACTTTCACGACGAAGCCGGCCAAAACCGGCCTCTGTATTGGTCTTGGGGAATGTCCATTTGCAGTCCAAGAGAAGACGATTTTTGAAAATTTCCCACTGAAATAAGCGAGCCGGTCATTCCAGTGGGAAATTCTCAAAAATAGTCTTCTCTTGGCCTGCAAATGGACATTCAATAAATACATATTTTATTTTTTTGAACACATTTCGTCATTAAAGGGTTAATCCGTCATGAATTAAGCGTTGTGGGTAACTTAGCTGCGCCAGTCGTAGCGTAGTTGATTAAGACGTCATCTGATTAATGGGTATACTGGAATCATCCATTACATTGCCTTGTGTGGGATGAGATCGCCATATGTTGCGATGTATTTCGTGTCGTTGTATTTCCCTACGGGGGTTGGTTCTCTGGAACTGTGCAGTTTTGGCAGTTAGTTTTCTAGCATTCTGGCGTGACTATTCGCTTTTACTTGCATTACTAATACCAGGTGGCAAGCGATAATCTATGCCAAGGGGAGTCCACACTTGTCTAAACAAACTCTCCCCCCCTCCCTCTCTCTCTCTCTCTCTCTCTCTCTCTCTCTCTCTCTCTCTCGCTCTCTCTATCTCATCCCCTACCCCGCCACCTCTCTCTCTCACATACCTTATACGTTATCATTGGAAACGTATATAAGCGGATCGCTGCCATATTACTGTATTTCTTTATTTGCTGCTATTAATTTTACTGTTTGGAAAGGGTCTTACTAAGTTGTAAGAAATTGTACCCAATACCTGTGTAACAAGCATATAATTAAATATGTTTAAATCAAAAAAGCAAATATAATTCTTAACTGCAGAAAATCACGATGAACATATTTATTGCACACTGCATATTGTGGGAATACTTCACCCTTATGTTATACCCTGGATTGACATCCTGTTATGCACCACGAACTAGAATCTGCAAAGGAATTGAAATGTAGATGCCCTCTAGGGAGGAGATGTAACCTGCTCTAACCAGCACACTGCGAGTAAGCGCATGCCCCAAAGGGAGCCATTTCTAGCTATGCCCCGTCAATTTCTAGCTAAGCGCCGCCTATGTGTTGCTGGCATTTCCTTAGAGTTATGTACTTTAATCCTTGAATTCGCAGAAAACCAATTGCAAGGTACCTATACCGGGCACGTGTTTAATATCGGAGACCGCGTCACTCATGGTGACTAGCAAAGAGAGTAGCGTCTCAAACATGCTCCATGAGTTAGGGTGGGACAGCATACAGGAAAGACGGTCTAAAACAAGTTCAACAATGACATACCGCAGCATGAATGATATTGTGGTTATCCCTTGCGATATCTATACACGAGTGCTGAGCAAGACAAGGGGTGACAACAAGAGGCTGCTATTAGCTACTGTCACAGACACCGCCAGGCTGTGGAATTCGCTGCGAGCTGGTTGAGGGTGTCCACTTCCTCTAATCACTACTTCATTGTGCATATCCTCTAAATATGTCGAACCATCACACGGATAAACGGTACCGCACAGACGCACACGGGTGTAATAATACTCTGATTAACCATAATTGGAAGAAAACGAAGAAGAAGAAGAAGACGAAGAAGAAGACGAAGAAGAAGAAGAAGAAGAAGAAGAAGAAGAAGCACAGGCAGTGTTTCCAAGCATCGGAGCCAGTCTTGCAACTAATGTCACAACTTATTTTATGAATGCAACAGTAAAGAATCATTAACCTTTTCACGACTAAGACGGCCAAAACCGGCCTATGTATTGGTCTTGGAGAATGTCCATTTGCAGGCCAAGAGAAGACTATTTTTGAAAATTTCCCACTGGGATGACTGGCTCGTGTGAGATGTACACAGTAGGTCAGTTTCAAAAGTAGTCTTCTCTTGGCCAGCAAATGGACATTCAATAAGAAAATATTGATTTTTGTAAACGAATTTCGTCATTAAAGGTTTAAATGGGTTAATTACCGTTAAAACTTAAATTCATACACCGCCATGATCAAACCCTTCATGGTTATTTGATTTACGAATATCGTTTCAAATACAGAACCTCGTACTACAAATACAGCATCGAATTTACTAGTTAACTAGTTTGCTAGTCAACCCGGCTTGATTATCCATCTGCCATAATTGTGTGCGAGATGGTCCGTGTACGGCGCAAGTACGCAAGTTCAGCGTGTCGAGAAAAAGTTGCAAATATCCTGTTAGAAAGGTTAGTCGTGTGGTCGCCGATAGCTTAGGATTGAAGAAGCAGATTTCCGGCCGTAGCGTATTACTTATGTAACAACGAATTTGCCAATTTTGGTATGTGAGAATTAACTCTTTAACACTCAAAACGGCCAGCACGGCTTCTGCAGTAGTCTGGCAAAGATCCCATTTGAAGACCAAGAGGAGACGATTTTTGAAGATTTATCACTCTCTCTTCGTCTCGACAGTTGAGCCGGTCATTTCAGTGATACATTCACCTTTCCAGAGTATCCATCCATCATCTGGCCTCGTATGACGTCATAATCAGCTTAGTGCGTGTATGATGACGTCATAATCATTACGTCACAAAGGGTTCCATATAGACCGTCACCAAATCTCCAATGGTCCGACACGTTGTATGAATTGTATGTCTTTTTAATTCTTTGCTATTTAATAAACATGCTGTTGAATATTTTGAAACTAACTTGACTAGGCGCTGCTGCTGCCTTAGGCAGCAACAGCACCCAGTCAAATTAGTTTCAAAATATTCAACAGCTTACCTGTGTGTTTTCTTTTGGAAATTGAGAGTCAGGGTGTTCAGAGATCGATCGATCCAAACACGAGGTGTGGGTGGAACTTAGCTAGAGTTGATCGGGCCATATCTAAAACCGGAAAGGTGAATTATCAATGGCAATCTTGTCTTGGTCTGAAAAATGGACATTTTCTATTTTGTTGGACACTTTTGAATGGTTAAATGTGTAGCTGAAAATGGCTGCTGCTTCGGGCAGCGACATAGTCTGAAGAGCTGCTTTCAACTGTTATATCACAAGAACGTGCATGCGGATTGAAATGTCCGAAAGCAAGCGAATAATGGCTAAAGCTACCGATTCATCTATGTGCGTGACATTTGCAATAGCCCGAGGTATGTCTGGGACGTATCTAAACATTCTCCTCGTTTACTGCTCGCCATCAACATGTAATTATTATCGCTAACACTGCATGCCCACAGCAAATACCATCCTAATGTAAGCGCCTTCCAAATTGTACGAGTACCGATTCGAACGATCGGAACGATTTCCCCATATAAAAAATTGTAAATCAGCAATAGCTTTCCGACCACGCAGATTTAGCAACATACATGGTCAATCAGCTATCAACCATCTCTGCTATGTCATAAGTCAGGACGAGTGATGAAAAACGTGCATAGGAGGATTTCTATATTTGAGATATTGTAAAATCTTTCCTGCCATCACTATAACACTGTCAAGGGAAAGTAGAAATCTTAGGGGGAATGGACCGGGTCCGTTGTAGCTATGTCCCGCCCATTTCTAGCTAAGCTCCACCCACGACTCGCTCGTGGTGGGATTGCACGATTCCTGAACTCCATAACTATCAATTTCCAGAACACTATACAGGTAAGCTGTTATATAATTTTAAACTAATTTAACTGGGAACTGTTGCTGCCTATGGCTGCAGCAACGTCGAGTCAGATTAGTTTCAAAATATTCAAAGATTGTTTTTTGCATGGCAAAGACATACAATTCGGATTATTAAGCGCTAAAGACAGACTATTTCGTATCATTCATGACGTCTTGATTATGACATCAGCATGCACGCCACTTGGTCGAGTATATGTCATATGATGTCATGTGATGGATGGATACATTTGGGCAGGTCCATTGACGATACGCTGTTTTCAGTAGCGCTGGAATGCACTTGACTTTCTTAAACTTCTATTTGGAGAAGTAACGGCGCTAACATGGCCTGGTACAGCCTTCTGCGATTGGGCGTCACCCTCTGATACATTAGCGTGAGTGCACGGCTCCATACATGAGGGTGCGCGTACGGATCTGGACTCTCTGGGAAACTTTGAAATCAATTGCTTTCAGCGCAAGAGGAGCAATCATAAAATATAAGGATGGACACCCTTCTAACTCCCAGAGGGCAGCGGATTGAAAAGTTAGCTCCAAAGTCAAGAATAACATATTCCTCTCGAGGGTTATCGAGATCCGTTCATCAAGAACCGATGAGTACCGATTTCAGTATTTAGCCCGTCTTGTTTCTGCGTACTCGTACAATGGTTAAACCTGCAAAATGGCACCTGTAGTGCTCTTGAGAGATGCACATTTGCAGATCAAGAGAAAACTATTTTTGAAAGTTTATCACTGGAATAACCGGCTCGGTAATCGAGACAGTCATTCCAGAGCTAAACAATTAATTAAAATAGTCTTCTCTTGGCTTGTACATGTACGCTGTTAAAGCGAAATTTGGATTTTCTTGAATATTAACCATGTAATGATCAAGCTGAACAACACGTGTGTCAACAGCCAGTTATTTTTGTAAATTTATGGGGCAAATGTACACACTTTGTCTTCTCTAAATGGACATTTACTGAATGGGAATTGCAATTTTCTTTGAGATATCTAGCGCTTTAAAGGGTTAATTGTGATAGGTAGCATTTTGAGCACTTTTAGGCGCTGGTGACACAAGAGGGGTTAAGGGTGGAAGCCCTAATAAAACCCAACGGGACAGTGAATTAAATATTGGGATATGTAGCCTGCATGTGTAACTCTGTACCCATAGACTAGTCCTCTCAACTTAATTCATTATTAGCAGAGGAGTAGTGATTTTAAAATGTATTGGCTGACCTAATGTGGCACCATTAACATCCACCAGGGTGGCTCCCTCATAATGTCTGATTTTTAAATGTAGCGGTCTCTGTCCTGTTAAAACCCGACAGTGCAGCAAAGTGAAACTCGAGCTCAGTACTGATATCAGAACTTATCTTTAGAAAAGATGCGTCGAATTTCAGCGAAATTGGATGAGAACTGAATTAGGAGTAGTAAAAGAATCAAAATGTTCACAGCAACAACGACAGAAGCGAGAACAAGAACATGGCCACGCTTTAAGATCCATCCCGAGCCTGGACACCCACATTAGGGTTGTTTCATTTGACCCTATACCTGAATTCCTCTTGATCCGGTGTATAGCTACGCGCGAGTATGTCCAGTAGATAATCGTTATCATCTTGAAGATTGTTGGTGTCTTCGGGTTCTAGTTAATTACAATCTCTTCCGACCTCGGTAAGGCTTGTATGTGCGGTTGCTGCGACAACCAGTCTTACCGATGATGAAAGAGATGGACACAAGCTCGCCTCGTTGGTAGATGAACGTATCGATATTTATGTTTGTATCCGGGCCTGATCTGACTATTCTACTAGAAGATGATGGTAAGATACGGTGGGCTTCCGTATTTTCCAGAGTGAATTATTAAGAACTCAAACTCTCGCCTTGAGATAAAATTTCAAGGTGATAATTTTATTCTCCTACACGAACTGTACAATAATACTACAACATAGAAGTGACTTTTACTGTCACGTATAGAAGTTAAAATTGACTTTATAAGTTTTGCCTATTTATCCTACATTACTAGTTTCGCTATCTTATGTTCCTATATGACTAGTATTCCTCCCAGGCTCGGCTGGTCTGCTATACTATCAAAACCTAACTGTTCTTGCCTACTCCAATATATTCAGCAAGAACATTCGATACAAAGAACGGACCCAGATGAAAAGCAAAGTGCCCATTATATTCTCTTTTGAGTTTTTCGCCCACGTTCGTTTGGCTTATCTTCCCCAGAGTTTGATCGGATGCCCATTGATTGTGACGTCATCCCGACTAATCAAACTCCGAGTTTCGCTTCTAGGACGAGAACGTTGAACGTGGTCGAACCGGTTTGGGCTGGTTCTGCTTTGATGCGATCTGTCAGCTAACCAACAACATTACCGAATGTGTTGTTGTTCCATGTCTCTTCTTGAGGGACATATAGTTGATATACAAATTTAGATAAATTTAGATTGTTTTACTTATTCCTACAGGACGCTACAATGTCTCCGTCCTGTCCCATGCCTATTAGGCATCTGCCTGTAGGATAGGAAGGCTAATAGCACGTGAGCTACCTGAGCTCATCACCAGCTAGTGCTGTTGTGCGTTCTATAGGGAGTCGACATGCTGACTGTCATCCCTAAATGTTAACCCTCATTCACTCCGTCGCGTCCAAACCTATCGATTCTTATTGCTTGATTATTTACTAATCTACCGGCCAAAACAGCTGCTGAATATCCTGAAAGTGTGTGCAGAACCCACATCACCAACTTCCATCCTCAACTATTGCCAGATATCATCAACCCAGAACCGGTGGTCCTTTCCCATCCCATTCAATTGCTAACTCAATCCTGACTTAATACAGTTATCAGCTTCGCATCAGTTTCGCATCGTTTTCCATGAAACTGTGTTTCGGCAGCACTGGCCGATGCCAACCAGTGCAGCGGTCCTTCTGCGTATTATAGGATGATGCGTATCGTGCTACACCGTTCATTAGCCCACCTGGTATTTTCAAAGATGAATTTCATTAAGGTCTTACTCATAAATATAAGATGTCCATAGGGTCATGACTCCCACCAGACAATCCGATATCTAGAATCTGTACATTGTATCCTGCTATTTCGCTATGACAACACGGATAACAACAACAGTCTGGACAAGAGTTCAACGGGAGTAAGTATGCATGTACATACATAATACACAATTTGATGTCAGAAGTCTCATGTGCCCACGTCATGAGGTCACGAATTAACGATGTTCCAGCCAGATATGGTACCTTTAATGCATGGCACCGGGATAGGGTGATCTAAATATACCCCTTAGAGTAAATAAAATTACAATCCATCAGGAAACTTCCGAATTGTCTGTCTTCAGTTAGTCCCGGTCAGAAATAACTTTTCTGGGGGAACATATTTTATCAAAAATGACTGCCGTAAAATGCCATCAATCAGTGTATTTCGAGCATGCTTTTGACCTATCTTAACTCCATTGAGCTTCACGTTAATCGGTCAGGCATTAGGGTTGTTCTAACTTGATTTCAAGAGTCGCATTTGCAATATTAACAACAATCTGGAAGAATAAAATGTACATGAACAGGTATCTCCGCCTAGACTTCAAGTTTAAGTATCTGCACCGGTTGTACAGAAACAGAGACTGGTGAGCGTAATAAACAATTGATGAATTGACTTGAATCTATGCCCAACCCATCTCTACCAAAGCTCCTCCCATGCTTTTCGCGTGTTGAGATCGGTCGACCCCTGCACTTCCTGATTCTAAATTTCCAGAACAATAATCAGTTAAGCTGTTAAATATTTTGAAACTAATTTGACTGGGTGCTATAACTGCCTTTGACTATATACAGTTTTTGAAATAGAATTGCAGCGTATTCCTCACCCGTAGCATAATGTAACCAATTCGAACTCTAAATATCTAATTCGCCAGAAGAGACATCCAATACAGGGAACAATTTCTGGCTATACCAATACCATGTTAAACTCCGTATCGTGTGTACGGCATATTTGAACTGATTTTAATACGTTGCATCCTGAATTCCTAGAATAACAATTTCAAGGTAATATGGTACAGAGGACGGGAGAGGTTCAGCACACACAGAAAGACACACACAAGAACACACAACTGGCCACACGATTCATAAACAAACATATACCACATGCGCATCAGGACACGGAACATACACAGCACACTTCAGGACAGAACTGGATATACACACACGCACACACACACACACACACGCCTATAACGGAGAATACATATGACCCCAGGCACGCACGCACAGGACAGTCACAGCACATGCATAAACAAATGAACAAGCCACGTCCACAGATAAACACACAACTGAACTAATATACATCGACGTGACACACACCTTCATTGACTTATACACACTACTACGGATTATATACACCCTAGGCTTATACGAAAGAGGATTCCCGATTATATTGTGCCCATGCTTTAATGTTATACTTAATCTATACATATGTACTATGCATACTAAATGTGTTGTCACGGATCAGGTTTGTCACCAAGGTGTGTGACTATGGACTGACGTCACATGTTTCTAATAGAACATGGTACGGCAGTCAGTTGGTGTTGGCGTTGGGAACGGGCACTTGTTGTTTTGGATAGTTGGTCCCACTCCGCGACTTGAATATCAAACTCTGGATTGTGGCCAACTGTGCCAACAAGCCAGCGACAGTGTCCCAGCGTAAGTTGTACATTAATAAAGTATTACCGTAACTATAAAGACGCATATGTGTCATAGCACCAGCCAGATGAAATGATCCTGAGGCATAGGCACACGATCGGTATTAGATTGGTGGAATGATCCGGCTCTGGCTTCGTGAAGAGAAACACATTTATTTGTAATAATCTAATTTTCGAATACGGTTAATTATTTTAATAAAATCGATTGACAGTTCGCTTGAACCTCTCGCTGCCAAGCAATCCCCGCGACCGGCGAAGGACGCAGGTGAGTATTGGATTTTCTGTATTAGTACTGCCATTTGTTCTTGAAATAATTGTAACGCCCTGTAAATTCTGACCACGCCCACCCGCACCCCACCAACACCCGCACCACCCAAAACCCAGGATGGCTAATTCCACGTTGGAATATCCGACAATTGATTACCTTTGGCATGGTGCAATTTGATGAAAATCTAGTCAATACTTGTCTGATAACTAAATACGTGGTAATGTATTTTGCTGTAGTAATCTATATTTTAAGAACTAAAACGGTTGCTAATGTCACGACCAGGTAGGACCTATAGAACACTTAAATTTACAATTAAAAAATTAGTATATTGAATAATTTGAAACTGATTTGACTGGGCGCTGTTGAGCCAGCGGCCATTCCATTTAGTTTCAGAATAGTCAACAACATACCTGTATACTTACCTTGAAATTGGAATCCTGGGAATTCAGATATATACATCGATTCCAACACGCGTAAACAAGTGACCTTTCCGGTTTTAACTTTGCCTTGCCCATCTCTAGCTAGGCTCCACCCACACCTCGCTCGTGTTGGGATCGATCGATCGATCAATCAGTGAACACCCTGACTACCAATTTCCAAAGAAAATACGAAGGTAAGCTGTTGAATATTTTGTACAAAATATTCAACAGCATGTGTAATAAATAGCAAAGAATTCCAAAGACATACCATTCATACAACATGTCGGACTATTTGAGATTTGATGACGGCCTATATGGAACCCTTTGTTACGTAACAAGTTGATTATGACGTCATACGAGGTCATATGATAGATGGATACTCTGGAAAGGTGAAGTGAGCACAGCTAGAAATAAATTCCTCTATAGGTAGATATGCACATTGATACGCATTTACCAAACATTGACCTACTATTAATCCACCTTTTCTGTTCGCAGGGCTGAAACCAGTAGCGGGATGGATAGAGAAGACCCGAAACCTACCCAAACACAGACATCCATTCTAAGCACCATTGGTGAGAAACATGATAAGGTGAAATGGTTCTTTAATGACACACGCGTGTTTATCGTCTTCGATATCATAACGGCGTTTTTCTGGACCGCAATACTCGCCTTTTACATGCCTATGGTGACCTCCATAGAGCTTCAGTTTCAACTTACGAGTAAAAAGATAGGCTTCCGAAATAGCTTCATGGGCATTGGCCGGACACAGCTTCTTCTAATCCTGCCATTCTTCGGAGAGAGATTTCACACACCGCGTCTTCTTGGCGCCATGGCTATTCTGCGCGTCGTGGCATTAGTAATGCTGTTCCTGTCGCATTTTCTCTTTGGGAAGAATATAGTTACGTTACTCAAGGTATTTGTTTATTTTATTGCCCTCTTTCAATTAGCTCGTGAACATTCCGGAGCATTCGAGGAGTACTGAGGAGCAAACAATTCCTAATATATTAATACATGTATTACTCCAGATTTTGTACAAATTATCTGGGGTTATTTTCACACCTTTCCCATTAATCCGTGCACATGAATCATCATTATCCACGCATGGCCTATATTACAACGTGGATGTAAACACTGTACAGGCAATATTATTATATTCCTTGATAGTAGAGCTAAGCACTCAAATGACCACGATGAATCATTTGCAAAGACAAGAAGTCTTTTGATGGGTAGCAGGAGATTGGCGAGGAACCGTTCAAACATCACTTGTCTCTTCCACTCATTAAACACATTATCTCCGTATCTAGCAAAAACAACTGTTTGACTAGCTAAATTAACATGTTGACTATCAAAACTAATTAAATGTAATATGTTATATTGAGATGTTAGCTTTTCTTTTATTGGATTAGGCTACCATGCACGAACGCGCACTCGCCCTGGCGGAAAAACTGCTTTATGCCGGTAACTTCGCCTACACTACACCAAGCTGCCACTATAGAGAGGAACCGCTTGATATCGCAGCTCTGACGGAAGGATTAATGGATGATAGTCGCATCGCATATGACATGTTCATTGCATCATGTGGCAGGCCCACGCTGGGAATGGCGTACTTTGACAATAACTTCGATAAATTCAAGCTGCCATTACTTCTAGGTATGCTAATATAAATATACAAACATTTAGTTATCATATGTTTACACCAACTCCGGGCATTTTAGTTGCGACCCGCAAATCGGTCTGTCTGTCTGTCTGTCTGTCTGTCTGTCTGTCGGTCGGTCGGTCGGTCGGTCGGTCGGTCGGTCGGTCGGTCGGTCGGTCGGTCGGTCGGTCGGTCGGTCGGTCGGTCGGTCGGTCGGTCGGTCGGTCGGTCGGTCGGTCGGTCGGTCGGTCGGTCGGTCGGTCGGTCGGTCGGTCGGTCGGTCGGTCGGTCGGTCGGTCGGTCGGTCGGTCGGTCGGTCGGTCGGTCGGTCGGTCGGTCGGTCGGTCGGTCGGTCGGTCTGTCTGTCTGTCTGTCTGTCTGTTTGTCTGAAAGATCAAGGACAGGCGACATGATGAGTGAACAGATGGGTGGATGAACGAATGACTGAATGATTGAATGCACGCATACATGAACGCACGCACGCACTGTGCGTCTGCCTGCCTGCATATCTTTCTATCCGCCTGTCAATCTGTCTGTCTGTCTACCAATCATTTTAATCGTGAGGTTATTAAGGTGTCGCCAGAACCACCCACCCCCCCCCCCCCACCACCACCTCCACCACCTACCCCCACCCACCCCGGTTGCCAGATACATTCAACTCAAGGGCTGCAAGGCAAACAGTAAAATAGCTTGTGGACTGTTGGAAGTGGTGGATGCACCTGTGCGATTATTAATGAATCCAGTTTCTCAGTCAATCATATGACGTCATAATCATCAATGTAATGCGTAGGCTTACGTCAAAATCAAATAAGCCATGAATGGCATCATTAAGATCATCACAAATGGTTAATTAATAACGGACTTATCGTTGTTGCACAACATAGTGTTGTTCCGATGCCGCACTGCTCCACTACCTCTTCGTCTTACTCTGCTCCATACTCGAGGTATGCACTGGCCCGACGATGCTGGTTAGCTGGTTAGCTGGCCTCGGGAGTGCGGAAGGGAGACCGCGGGCATGTGGTGAACAGAAAGACCGACACAGACAGAAGTATAATGTTGTTGGAACGTTCACGTTCCGGTGGGGACAAGCCACCATTGCCGCCAACGGCGAACACTACCGTGTCATCTCGGCTATGTGTGTAACCTGTTTGTCTGTGCATTATAGGGTATTAAAGTGGAGATATATAAAGATATAAAGTCCAGCGAGTCAATAGCCGGCTTCTTTCAAAAGTATAGGAGCAAGGTTTAACAAAGATAGTTCGTTTCTTGCAACATAAAAAGAAAGTGAGATGTTGGAGCGATCTGTTTTGTATCTCGCCAAAAGATACCTAACCTATAGCTTTATATATCTCAAATTCAATAGCCTATAATGCACACACACACACACACACACACACACACACACACACACACACACACAGGTTACACAAATATATATGGACGTTACCCCTGTAAAGGAGAAGTCCTAGCTAGACTAACTAGTTTAATATAAATTAATGCTGGTCAATAAATTGGTTTTGCGAGAGGAAAGTGCCACGCGTGGGCCGCTGTCACAGCAAAATGCCTACCATGGCGAAGTGGAGGAGGAGGAGGAATGGTCAGGATCGTGCTCCTTATTTAGAACAATGGTAAAAGGATGTTGAATTATATATGTGTTGTAATGTATAGTATGGCTGCACACTGGTTTACGTGGAGGCGGTGCGCTGGTTTCAACAGAAGCCGGTGCAGGCATCTCTCTACTAGTTGCTGGTTTAGTCAGCGCTGCATTATTTTGGCGGTCCTTCGAAAAGAGCTAGACTAACCATTAGTTACTGAGTCCAAACATATACGGTTTTAGTCCTCTAATGGCGTATACCTACTTAACTTTAATAGTGGGTTGCCTTCCTAGCGGATGAGCTCAGACATCCATCTCGGGGCATACCTATTGAGCTACTCCCTGAGGCTGACGGCGTGTGCATGTTGTCTGGGCGACGAGACTGGAGCCAAAAAGTGACTTCCAGCCACATGTCAGCACAACCACAACTAACAAGGCAAGGACAAGACAACAACACAGAGGCATTGAATAAGCACCGTATCTATTTACGCGGGGTTTAAGAAGCGCATGGCAAACAATGGTTACCTTCCTAGAAGGCACAGAGTGCTGGTTCGCTTCTCCGAGTCACCGTAGAATTAGTCTACAAACCGCGTCTGTTGCCAGCACAGAGCATGTCAAGAACGATCCATAAAAGACTCATTCCCTCGGAGCTATCGTTTACCTGCTTAGAGTTATGTAATTCCCATGATATTCACTGCTAGGCCGTTCCTATCATAATTAATGTCTGCATCCTACTTTGGCTTAAGGCTATCCTAGAGGTACCCGAGATCTCTCGGGTCGTCTCTAATCAAACCGGCGGAGGGAGTTACAAAGCAATTAGTTGTCCAGAAGGGCGGAGAGTCGCAGAAAGGGGCAGCTGCTCTAGAGTTAATTTAGAAGACAGTAAAGTTAGTGGCCAATTACAGAAACACAGCTTGCTATGTAGCTTCAGCAAAGCCGGGAAAGAGGCTTTACAATCGGCAGCACTCCTTCATTCGAGCTTAACTACTTATATCCTAACAAAACATCTGAGCTAATACTAGTTAGGATCGGACGCCGTATCTAGAGTCTATTAGTGCAGGCACGAGAGATGGCTCTAGTAAGAAAGTGTTGCTGTATTTAGAAGATAGGCGATGCAGTTATTCAATCAGTATAGCATAGTTTAAGCTTTGCGAAGTTAAAAATATATATAACTATTTAACGTGAAAATGAAACACTGGTTATCAACGGTGCTTGCCGGATTACGAGTCTATACATTACTATAGGGTCAAGATGACCTACTGCGCCTACTGTAATCAGAGCTTAAAGAAATAAAATAACTATGCTACAATAAAAAGGGTGCCTACTAGTCATCGGCGCAGTATCAGTAAAAGCACGGTTGTTGGCGCCTGTTATTCATGTTCGGTTACGGCGCCTGTTCATTGGTAGCGCAATGACCGGGTACGGCACAGCAGTTGTTGGCGCCTCTTAATCACTGGCACAAAATAAACCCACAGAAAGTTATGGCACAGTCGAATTTACTGTAGTGAATGAAGCACGCAGAACCTTTGGTGCGGAGATGAAGTTGCCTCTATTGATGAAGAGGCTGAGTTTATATTAGGTATGGCTCAAGAAGACCAGCACCGCTTAGCTCAGCGATGGCGCTGACAGCAAGGTCCACAGTAAGAACAGTAGTCAAAGCATTGAAGAGAGCACTGGACACGTACTAGTTTCTATACACCACTTTTTGGCGTGGTACGGCAGGTTTGGCGAGATATCAGAGCTGGCCAATTGTTTCACATACTGGATAGGGTGGTATAGAGCAAAAGGACGGCGTCGCTGAAAGGTCCCGGCGATCTTAGTAACACGTCACCATTGCTGTCGGCGGCGGTACCCTTCATGACGAGTTGAATTAAGACAACATTATTTTGAGTTGGTTTATTACCTCTGAAGAGAGGTATCAGAAATTTGGTGGCGCGGTTTAACGAGTACGGCTCCTAGTCACAGTTTCATGTTCTGATACGGAATATGCTGGTGTAGATTGCTTACAGCGAGCTCTGCATAATAAGACTACAGGCACTGTCTTCCGCACTGGGCAGATGCCCTGGTCCAAAACAAGGAATACGAAGAAGTTATTGGTGTGGATGGCATCTATCGAGTCCCTGATTCCAGGTCCCATTCAAGCCATTCTAGGCTGTTTGTTATTTCAGACATTATTGGTAACTTCTCCAGTTTTGACACTGGTACGCATTTATACTCCTTGGTGGAGAGAGGCGACGATGAGTGAAGGAGATTGCCTATGTTTCCAGCGATCGACAGTAGGTCGAACGGAGACACGATCCCGGGGTTGGCTCATTACTGCCTGAGCTACCGCCTCCTCTCCCTTTTACTCCTTATATACTGCATGGTGACCAATCCAGAGTCGCCGTAGCAGAGCGAAACAATCATAGCGCACTTCGTCGAGGGATTAACATGAGGATAACACGTGCTGATGACGTCACGCTACCTTCACCCTACCAGCACACGCGCGATGGCGAGCCACACCAATTTAAAAGAGTTAAAAAGGTTGAACATGTATGTACTGATATCTCGGCTATTCCTAGTCAGATTTCAATTCTGTAAATGGATTCGTTTTTCGCAACGGATCCTGGTAATGGTTCACTCCAAGATGGGTGGAAAGGGCATAGTATTCAGGATTCTCGAAATGCAGTGAACTATATACAGACAGGCTTGCTAAAACCAAAAACAAGATATTTGTATGAGAAAGCCGATTATGAGAAAATGAAACAAATGCTTGATGTGGATTGGGATGAGATGTTGAAGGATTAGGAAGTAGACGATCAGTGGCAAATTATTACATCAGAATTAAAGTCGGCTATTCAGGAATGTGTACCACAAACATGTATTAAGAGAGATTTTACAAACTTCAACAAACGCAGACTCCCATTCAGTCAGAAAATGTTGTCCAAGATTCACCGCAAGCGTAGACTATGGGCAGAATATAAGCTAACAAGTAATGATACCGTGAAGATTAAATACAATAAAGTACGAAATCAAGTCCGTCAGGAAACTAGAAAAATTGTTAACTTGCATGAGCAAAAAAACACAGAAAAAATTAAAATAATCCCAACGAAGTTCTGGACATATGTTCAAACTAAGACTACAACTAGACTGACTGTCTATACCAGACTTATATACTGATAGCAATAAGAAAATCCTTACTACTTCTAACCGTGAAAAGCAGAGGCCCTAGCAACTTTCTTTTCATCTGTATTCGTCTGCGAACCTGACGATATGCTACCAGAGCTTGAGAGACTATCTACCCCCAGCAAAATATCTTACAAATAAAGCAAAATTATATCAAAAAGAGTTTAGATGAATTAAACATATGAAAGTCACAAGGTCCTGATGGCATCCAACCGCGTATCCTAAAGGAACTTAGTAATACTTTAGCCCACCCATCCCCCTCCCCCGCTCAAATCTCATTGAACTCCAGTAGATTACCAACACCATGGAAGCAGGCCAATATTACACCTATATTTAAAAAGGGAGACAGAAAAGTCACAAGCATTTATATGCCACTAAATCTGACAAGTGTCGTCTGCAAAGTACTTGAAGGTTTAATTAGAGACAGTATCATCCAGCATATGAAAACGAATGGCTTATTTAGTAAATGTAAATTTTGTTTCATCCCAGGTAGGTCCACCACACTACAATTATTGATGGTAGTGGATAAATGGTTACAAATATTGGATGGTGATGGTGGTGTGGTGGACGTTGCATATTTTGATTTTTTAAAGGCAAGGTTCCCCATCGTAGAATTGTACATACACTGCATCTATATAACATTAACTCACAGATTATTAAATGGTTAGAATGCTTCTTGTCACAGCCTAGCCAGAGAGTAACCATTAGTGATGAACCCTCAGAATGGAAATCAGTATTTAGCGAGATACCACAGGGATCAGTTTTAGGACCAGTGTTGCTTGTTTTATATATAAATGACTTACCTAATGTGATAGCTAACAATAGTGAAATATACCTGTATGCGGATGACACAAAACTTTTGAAATGCAACAAGATATATACTTGTTAAACGAATGGACCAGTAAATGGGTACTCCAATGCAATGCTGATAAGTGTAAATCTCTGCGAATTGGCAAAACCAATTTACAAAATCATAGCTATATTCTCGGTAAAGACGGGTTTCATATTAATCCAACCCAGGATGAAAAGGATATGGGAGTTATTATTGATGAAAAACTATGTTTCACGAAGCACATAATAGATAAAGTTAATAAATCCAACTCCAGTATGGGTGTAATAAGGCGTACATTTGTATCCCTTGACACACACACACATATTTAGAACCGTGCATACATCATTAGTGGGGCCACATCTGGAATCTGCTAATCAGGTTTTGGGCCCCTATCTCAAGAAACATATAGAGCTGTTAGAAAATGGTCAGCGAAGGGCAACAAAAAGTGTCTCAGGACTATCAAACCTAAATTAGGAGACTAGGCTCAGGGTCCTTAATATACCAACTCTTGCATACCGTAGAGTATAAGGACACAGTATTGAAACTTACAACATTATAACAAAAAACATGATCCAGAAGTGTGGAACCTTTTTGAATTTCGATCAGACTCAAGAACCAGGGGACACATGCTAAAACTATACAAATCCATATCACGTTTAAACATACAAAAATACTCCTTTAAACATAGAATCGTGGACTTATGGAACAGTCTTCCAAACCATGTTTTAGAAGCAACAACCATGATATCATTTGAAACAAAATTAGATACACTATTGGATAACCATCCCCTATACTATAGATATCTGGCTGGCAATATACATCCCATGTTTTATAACTGAATTGAAAAAGGAAATTAGGAATCTGTCGTTACATGCTTTTAGCCATCTCACAGAAATAGAATATGATTGGTTGATTGATTGCTGTACATAAGGATGCCATCTTCCACACTCCCGATACAGCGTAGGTAGACTATCTCGTATTGGCGCGCGTGTGCGATATGTGTTTTTATGGACTATGTACTTAATCTGAGCTCTCTTTTCTCTGGCTGTAAGCTCAGATCTTTAGCTGCCAGGGTGAGGTTGGAGCATCTCAGACCGGATCATTTCGTATGCGGTTGACCCAGGCCGGTTCATACCCGACTGAGCTTTCCACGCCTCAAAAAGAAGCAACAGCAGCCAGTCAAATTAGTTTCAAAATATTCAAGAGGTTAGCTGTATAGCTGTCTGGAAATTAAGATTTATAGATGCAGGGATCGATTGATCCCAAAACGGGAAAAGCGTGAATGGAGCGTAGCTAGAAATGGGCAGCGCATAGCTGAAACTGGCTTCCCCCTTTGTTTAATTGCTGGAGACCATTGTTGAACCCCTGAATATAGTAGGCGTTGCCAATCCTATGTACGAGTAAGGAGCAACATGCGAATGTGCAGGAGTTGCCACTCCTAATTACATGCTTCAATCATTCGTCCATTCGTTCAGTCACTTGTTAGTCTATGCATTCGGTCATTCATTCAATCCGTCATTATGTCAGGCTTTCGTATTCGTTAGTTATTGCGTCCACAATTTGAGATGAACAAAAAAAACAAAAAACAGAGCAATAAACAGAAATTTGTTGTATTCAATAGTCGTCTTTTAAACTATTCAACATGTATGAAGAACATTATACTGCATATGATTAAATTGTTAAACTTGCGCCAACAGCGACTCAAATCGCTCAAAATACAGCTTGATATACAAATTAAACATGTTGATGGTCAACATTTTTCAAGATATTTTAATTTTAGAAAACTATTTTTGTACATTTACCGATGCATTTCTTTCGCCGACTTGACCATTAAAAGGTTAATGGTAAAGAAAAATTCAAAATTAAAGTTTTTACTTAGCCAGTGTCTATATGCAGGCTGTTGTTGGCGCCTTTTTGGAAAATTTACCACTAGAATGACTGGCTGGCTCGTTTACAGATCCAGTCATTCTCATGGTAAATATTTAAAAATAATCTTCTCTGGGCCTTTCAAACAGCTAAGACTGAAGGCCACTGCAAAGTTGTTTTTTGTCGGTTTGACCATTAAAGGGTTAAGTTGACACAAGGGGAGTTAATCGATGTTCGGTTCAAAGTGATATTCATCATAAAGGTATGGGTATTTACTATTTTTGTTAAAACCGCATTGGCAAAGCTAGTAATATATTATGTATACAGTCTCTTTATATCGGCAACTTTCATATCATCAAACATTTGTCACTTAGAACTCCATTAAAAATTAAAAGTGTGTAAGAAAATCTAAATATTTCCTTATTGAGTGTCCAATTGCAGGCCAAGAGGACTATTTTTCAAAATTTAGCACTGAAATGACTGGCTCGGTTATTGAGCTAGTCATTCCAGTGGCCAATTCTAAAAAATAGCATCATCTTGGTATGCGCGTGGCCATTTCCCGTGACTCCTGCAGACACCAATTCTGACCGACTTCCCGATGAAAGTGTTAACGTCCGGTCATAGGATTCAACAGTTTGGGACACACAATAAGGTTTATACTTTCTTTATAAGCTCACAGTAAAATCAATGACATGAATGTGTTTTATATACAGTCTCTTTATATCGGCAACTTTCATATCATCAAACATTTGTCCAAATACTTCCTTATTGATTGTCCATTTGCGGGCCATGCGAACACCATTTTTTCCAAATTTAGCCCTGTAATGTCTTGATCGGTTATTGTGCTATTGTCATGCTAGTGTTCAATTTTCAAAATAGAATCTTCTTGATCTGCTCGTTGCCGTTGGAATGGTATACGTGTGGTCACAAGATTCAAAAGTTGATGACAAACAACAACCTTTATAGATTCTGTATACGCTCACAGTAGCATCGTTATAATATAGGAATCCAGTTTATCCATAAAGCATGTGACGTCATGATCAACTCGTCAGATGGCGTCATAATCAATTTTGTCGTGAATGACGCGATTTAGTCTGGAATAAATCCGTAATAGGCCGTCAAGTTGTACGAATTGTATGTTTTTACTATTTAATAAACATAATGTTGAATATTTTGAAACTAATTCGACTTGGCACCCTATCAAATTTGTTTCAAAATATTCAACAGCTGTATAGTTTTCTGGAAATTGAGATTCAGAGAGGACAGTGATCGACCAACACGGACAAAGCGTAGGTGGAGTTTAGCCAGAGACTGGCGCGTCATATATAAGTACTTGTATGACTCTAATCTGTTACCTAGGTCTCTGCCGTCATAGTCAAAACGCGGCACCCGTTAGAGGACGTCACGTGATATAGGTCATGCTACATATCAGTTAACGTAATAGCATAGTGATGAAAACACAACACCGGTTTATTTATAATGCTAAGTTTGCTCTTATAAAGTTGCGGCATCATAGTCTCTACTTCAACTTGGATTTAGACAGTGAATCAAATCTCATTCTTTGAGAGCTGGTTCATTTTAGGGTACGAAGGGCGCTCGTGTGACCAATGAAATGTTAGTTTGCATGAAGCATTTGTTCTAAGAGGTAGCGAAAAATTCGTAATACTCATTATTCATGACCTACCCTATTGTATGTGTATATTCTGTTACTTTACATGTATGCGTGGGTATTTTATCCTAATTTGTTAATCCATATATGACTACCACCCTACCCGCCCCATACCACACATCCCATTCCTATCCCAGGTAAGCGAAAGGATTTTACGAAAATCACATTTCACTTGTGATTATTGAGTGAATATGCGTCTGTCAGTTTAACAACGGCTGGAAAAGTAAGACTGAGCTAACGCGCTGCCAGTGCTGTGGCTATTGAGTGTATGACTAATAAGGGACGCTTGCAGCTTTAGCTATGCCCAGCCCTCGTTATATAAGCTCCACCCACACCTCGCTCGTGCTGGAGTCGATCGATCTCTGAACACGATGACTATCATTTTCCAGAAAACTATACGTGTAAGCTGTGAGATGTTTTGAAAATAACATACCTGGGCGCTGTTGCTGCCTGTGCATATAGCGGCAACAGCGCCCAGTCAAATTAGTTTCAATATATTCAACAGAATGATTATTAAATTGTAAAGCCATACAATTCGTGCAATGTGTTGACTATTAAGAGTTAAGAGTTATGACGTCATCCTAAACGTCACGTGGCTGATTATGACGTCATATGGCACTATATGATAGATGGATACACCTGGAAAGGTCCAGCGATGAACACGTTATTATGATCAACGCGTTGTCATTGTTGAGTATTAGAGGTACGCATCTTTGTACTACAACATGATATCTTATAGTATCAGATAATGTCTTAGCGATGACATAGGCCACTGCTCGTCATGGATATGTTGACTCAGCATCTGACGGAATAGTCAAAGACGTCACTTGATAGCTGATGCTACAAGCAAAAATCAGTAGCGCCCAGTCAAATTAGTTTCAAAATATTCAACAGTATGTTTATTAAATAGCAAAGAATTAGAAAGACATACAATTCATACAACGTGTCAGAGTATTTGAGATTTGATAAGGGTCTATATGGAACCCTTTGTAACGTGTGAGTGTGACGTCATCATACACGCGCTGAGCTGATTATGACGTCATACGAGGTCAATAGATGGATGGCTACTCTGGAAATGTGAATTACGCGTTCGCGGCGAACTTGCCTACGTCATTCATAACGGCATAATGACGTCGTTGATTATGATGTCATTCAACACGCCACGTACTTAATTGCGACGTCATATGATAGATGGGCAAAGTGGAAAGGTCTATTATACATAACAGATAGTGATGGAGAGGTATACATGCATGCTTGCAAATAGACCTTTCCCACATTAACGTATTTTGGAAAAATACCTTCCCAGAATGCATTGCGCATACTACTTCTGGCCGGTAATGGCGACAGCCGACACGCAAACAGCATTACTTTAAAATGGCATCAGATACA
>CM067367.1:24745559-24808059 GCA_034401795.1 Chaetoderma sp. LZ-2023a
TTGCCAGCCTGCCCGCTTGCCTGCCTGCCTGCGTGCATGCCTGCCAGCTTGCCAGCCTGCCTGCCCGACATGCATGCGTGCATACATACATGCATGACAGCGTGCCTGCTTGTCCTCCGGACTGTCTGGCTACCACCCAATATGCCTGCCTGCCTCCCTGCGCGCCCGCCCGCCTGCCCCTCCGCCCGCCCGCCCGCGTGTCTACCTGTCCACCCACCAGCCGGCCTCCCTGCCTACCTTCCTGTCTGTATGCCTGTATGCCCGCCTTTATATCTCAGTATTGCTTCACCCTAATGGTACAAAGCTTAAGCAACTGTATAACTATTCCGGATGGATATAGCCGATTGCCGTTGGACTCACAAGATCAAAGGACCAGGTCATGGTGACCTCTGACAACGCTCGTTTGGCTAGGATCTCTGTGGACCTCTGTACCTTGACGCATAACTTAGCGTTGCTACACCCTATCGAGACTGTTAATGTCATACAGAACTTGCACACACTTCTGCTTCTTTTCAAGTCAGATTTTGGGTTAGGGTAAAATTAGAATATCCCTTGGTTCAGGCAGAATGCAGACAGCGCATTCTGGTGGCATCATATTTTAAGAATTGAGACCAATGAATGTTGCTCATGATTGCTGACTCCGTGATTACATTACTAAACAGTGCATACCACATGCCGAGAAAGCTGATAGAGCAGTGTGGGTTACGTCGTTCATGGCTAACCTGCCTCTGCAGTGGTCTTGAGGGAGGTGTATTTGGTAAAATCTCACAAATGCCTCTATGGGTCTACAATTGGACATCCAATAAGCACACTTTTATACTCTTGCCCAAATGTAATCATTAAAGTAGGTGAACGATCGGAAATAATTCGGTATGAATTAATGTTCCTAAACATGTTTAGGGACTGTGATGCTTGGCTCTTTCCACCGGTTGTGGGTTCGATTCCACATGACTACTTGTATAACAATGTTCCTAAAGTATACTCTGGCTATAAAAAGATGGCATTTCCATTTCTATTGATTTTGTCAATTTTATACCATGTGGATCTAAAACTGGATATGAACTTTCAACGCCTCGCCTGTCTTTGCGAAAACTAACTGGAACGCGTCCAGTGCCTTCTCTATTGGAAACCGATGCGATATCACAGCTTCCACGTCAATGCAACCAAGGGATATTAGACGAATGGCTTGCTGGAAACTGTGAAACAAACACATATATAACAGGAGTAATCAGAGATAGTAGGCACTCACCAAACCGGGTATTTTTGCATTGTAAACACAATTTCAGATGTTTCAGATTTGGTGGGGTTGGGGTGGGGTGTGGGGGGGGGGTGGATTGGAATTTTCCTGGATGAAACCCACTGTTATGGGATGACAGCATAGGGTCGTATGTGTTAACATCTTGCCGTAATCCGAACAGTAATTTCTGAGATATCCACAGATCCAGAATTTGACCAGATCCTGATGTGGGCACACACACATACGCACGTAACACGCACAACGCGGACAGAGAGACCCGCTCGTAATATCCTCCCTTGTTCTCAAATGGTCACACAAGTGAAAGACAAAGACGTGGTCTTATTGCGGGTTCACACGAGTCTAGTTCCATAGGGCATGCGCCATTTCGAATGTCTGTCTCAAACCTTATCTCCACTAGGGGCAAGGCACCGGTAGGCGGATTAGTTTTATCCATCTCGTGGCAACAACACTTCAAAGCATTCAAAACGTTACTTATATTAATAAGCATTCTGCAAGTATTGCTTCGCAATACATGCCCACTAACTGGTGATATAAATCTGTAGAGATTGTCAGTAAAAAACTCCATTACAAATTGATAGAGCAGCTGAAACTCGAACTTAATCTATAACTTCTCATAGCATTTAGCAATATACTAAGTTTCAGTTAAATATGGTGAAGGAGAAGGAAAACGTCTTGAAAGCTGACATTTTTCTATTTCATACGTCGAAAGGGGGCGTAACTCCGTGAAGAATTGGCGCAAACATCTGAAACTCAACCTTGCTCTGTAATTCCTCATAACAAAGCAATGTACCAATTCTACATTGAATATCTTGAAGGGCTGCAAAAAAAGCTGTGGAAAACTAATATTCGTGTGTATTTCCTACGTCGAAAGGGGGATATAAATCCATGGAAAATAGGCGAAAATGTCTGAAACGTGAACTTACTCTGTAACTCCCTAAAGTAAAGCAATCTATCAATTCTTAGTTGAATTCCTTGACGGAGTGCGAAGAAAAGTGCGGAAAACGGATATTTTTCGTATTTCATAAGTCGAAGGGGACGTAACTCCATAAAAAATGTACGCAAACTCCTTAACACACCAATTCTCAGTTGAATATCTTGAAAGACTGCACACAATTGCGGAAAACTAATATTTTTCGTATTGTATATATAATAGTCCAGTAAGAAATGACAATGGACCCGGACATTTTAAGAAACAACCAAATTTGTGTCCAGAACTCTTCCATTGTATCTAAATTAAGACCACAAAAAATTCCCCATGAATCCCGATTGGGGAAAATGCTTTTTTAGCAAAAATTCAAAATGGCCGCCAAAATGGCTGACAATTATACATTTCTAGATAGTTCAGTTACTATATAAGCTAGAGTGGCGATTACAACCTCAACAGTTAATGTTTTGGGGTCAAGGAATTGAATTCTGATATTATTTCTACAGAATAACACATGACAATTATGGTAATTTATTCAAAATGGCGGAAAAACGTCAAAATGGCCGCCAAAATGGCCGATAATTATACATTTCTAGACAGTTCAGTTACCATATAAGCTAGAGTGGCGATTGAAGCCTCTAAAGTTAATATTTTGGGGTCATGGAATTGAATTCTGATATTATTTATACAGAATAACACATGCTTATTATGGTTATTTATTCAAAATGGCGGAAAAACGTCAAAATGGCCGCCAAAATGGCTGAAAATTTGACATTTCTAGATAGGTCAGTTACCATATAAGGTAGAGTGGCGATTGAAGCCTCTAAAGTTAATATTTTGGGGTCAAGGAATTGAATTCTGATATTATTTTTACAGAATAACACATGCTTATTATGGTAATTTATTCATCATAATTCACCTGTCAGGATGGCAGATATAACTAAAATTATGCATGGTGCACAGAGTCAGCAAATTACAGCTGGCTCCACCAAGTAATATTCTGCTAAAGTTCAATGTGAGAATTTATACATTGCCCCTCGCATTTGCAGTGTATGCTCATGGAATTCCTCTCTTGGGACAAGTACAAGAAACACAACGCTCGCTCTTACAGGAGCATCTGATCTCTGCCAATATATCTACTGGTGCTGCTGCTTTATCAGTGATTACCGGCACTACGGCATCACCTTCAATCTTGTATCCGAACTCTTCCTTTTGGAGAATCGTTTGAAGATCCGCCATGTGCTTACTTCGTGATGTACACGTAGCGAGTGATAGTACATAGCTCTGCTGGCATTCTCTCAAACGGTACATATTTGGATGATACCACATTTAAATAGCCCAGTTCATCGAGTCCTTCAGCATTTGTTTCCCCCATGTACAAATTCTTTGCAAAATGTTCTCCTACCTTTAGAAGCACTTCTTTAGGTGGTTCTGTGTCACCAATGACCAGCGCATCTGCGCGTAACTGCTGTGATGACTGGAGCAATTTCATGAGCTTCAGTTTCCCCACGCCAAACATTCCAGATGTTGTATCACAGCCTGGCATAGCATGAGCAAATGGCAAACACATATACATCTCTCTCCCTAACACATCCTTTGCAACTTTAATGGCAATGGTGTGTTGTCTGGTCTGCATATAAACATGTTTCCCATAATTTGTGTGGTGGATCAACATTATTAGAATGTCTGTATCATCAGCAACAACAACAACATTTTCATATGTGTTTGCCAATTCCATTGCCTTCTTAACTATGCAGACATCAGCATCACTCTCTTCACCAGCATACTCTACATGGATGCCTGCCTTCTGAAGGTGCTGAGATAATAATTTGATCAAACCCTGCTTGTTCATTTTGTTTCCAAGAAATGCCTTCTTGTCTCCAGGTATTGGTGTTTTCATCTCCACAACAACATCTGGGAACATTTTCTCCTTTCGCCGTCGCTTTTGTTCCTGAACTTTTGTTGTTGCCACTTCATAGCTGTCAAACTCTACCCACAGAGGAAGACCATATGAAGAATGGGAGACAACAGAGGATGCATGCATCACAAACATCCTCCATTGTGACAGTCTTGGCCCAAACCAGTTTGTGCAAAAGAGCACATCCATCAAGCACTTTAGCTGCTGGTCCAACTGTCTCTGATGTGATTTCTGTATCCATCTTAAGTATACATTTAGCCATATCCACCTTATTTGCTTTCCTCATACTCCCGTCATCTTTGAACGGTGCAGGCGATACAGTTGCAAGTTCATGTGAAAACACACTTTTGTCAGGAGGGCAACCATTGACATATGACATGGACACACATCGATGGTACAGCTCCTGTGATGACATTCGGACTTCATCACCAGATGAGGGGCTTTCGATGGCAGCAAATGTTTTACCGTGTTCTACCCTCTTAAACTTTACATAACAAATTTCTTCTCATTCAGTTTTTCTTGGATTGTGGTCCCAATTTGTAGGGCACTATCTACACTGACGGGCTCATCAGCTACTACTCCAGTTGCAATGTTCCTGAGCTCACTATATTGGCCAGATCTGAATGGGTTGTTCCTTAAAAGGAATTGCTTGAAGGTTTCCATGTCTTCCGAATCCTTTCTAATGTTTCCTGGATGCATCTCTTTATGTTGTTCTGACCAGGACCCAGTAAACTTACTGGTAAGGCAACGTAGAGCGTCAGTGTACATAGCAACAACATGTGCAGTGAGTAACCAAATGTTTCTTGCAGAGTCTTTGTGGGTAATATTGATGAGTCCACCTACAGTCTTTTCTGATCTCATCAGTGATTGTTCTGTGGTCATATCTGACCAGGTTCCACTCCAGAATCGGGTTTTCTTCCTTCTTATCGCGAATTTTCCATTTTGTATTGGTTCTTCCAAACATTCACATAACTTCTGACAAACTTGAAGATACAACCGGCAACATTTTGCATAGTTGATGTGACCTGCAGCTGCTAGGAAAGGTAACATTCTCTCTATATCCAAAAGATGTAACTTTCAGAAACCCGTTCTTTCAGCTCCCTAATGAAAAGCATTGTAATTTCAACCATGCCCATAAACATTAGCCATAGCTTTGCCGTTCAGGTGGATTCGTGAGATTCTTTCCTTCTAATCACTTCTTCATGCAGCTGAATCAGATCTTTATTTGCAGTTATTTCATCCAAGCAGATTTCACCAGCTAATACGGAGCTGTAGAATGTTTTCAAATTTGGCCAAATGTTATCACTTTCCACAGGTTCCTCATTAACAGTATATTGATCTTCACAACCACTACCTGGCATAGGAGTTGTTTGGAAATTGCTTTCACTATTCTGATTTCTATCTGACATATTAACCTGATGATGTTCATCATCATTATCAATCATGTCCATACAATCTGATGCTTCATTATCAGTGTCCATACGGCAGTCTACACCTACATTCTGAACACCACTGCTCGATTGTTCTGCTAGTTCTTCTGACAAGTCAGTGTCCACAGCATCGATAACTTCAGGCTCAAACAATAATAGATGCAGTGCTGCATTTGTTAAATGGCATGCTCTTAGTGTCTTAGTATAAGATTTGCCCTCCATCATTTTAGGTAAGGAGTTTTTGGCATACACTGTACCCCACAACTCTGTAATACCACTGTCCTCCATTATTCTACACCCTGCCCAAGGAAAGTCATACGTAAATGGAATCCTCCCGCCACAAGAACATGTTCTTAAATTCGTTCTGATTGTCTTGCTTGATTTTGCAAGCACTCAAATACAATGGTTGGTGAAAGGTAAGTGTTGCACAGCACATTCCGACTTTCATGGCCTGCTATTTTCCATATACCATAGTACTATAAACAGCTTCATCTGTTGAAGGGTTCAAAGGTACCATTAGGGTTGAACACCACAGTTGTGCAGCAGTACTCTCCTTTACGTATGTCGGACATGAACCCCTGCCAGGTTGGTGGACTCGGTGAAAGCCTATTCGATAACAGCCAAAGGGTGTCCATTATTTTACATTTACGTGTGGAAATGTAAGTTCCCATCTTGCATTATATCTGCTGAAGAAGGATTCTGTCTAACAACTGGTTCTGGTATACGCTCTCATGAAGTATCAGTTTGACATGCAATTATACCCATTACATGTGTGGTATCATGCCCTGATTTGGTATCTTCATTATAGTCAAAGTTGTCAGCTACCCACTGACAGAAACCGCCCCTTTGCTGACTTCAACTAGACCGGATATTAATGAATCCACTCGCTTTCCAACAGCTGCACTCTTTTCAAACTGCAGAATCTGAGTATACGATATACATAGACCTATGGATGACAGAACATCAATGAGCACCCTTGATTGTGTTGCCTGCTTGATAAAGAGGCCACCTGATAACATAGGAGGTGATATGTTAGATTGTTGGCCTGTTGTCTGCATGTGGATGTGGGACAATGAAGTTATCAGAAGTTGCTTCTTCATGTTGGCTGATTCACTTCTTGATTCTGAGAAAAGGTTAGCAACAAATCAAGATATCTTCTCTAATTTTTGCACCTATCAGTTTTGTCTGCTTTAGGGTTTCTTCACTGTCTCATAGGTTGTCTGCATCAATATATGACTGATATAAAATGTTATCTGCAGCAGCTCTGAATGTAAGTATGTTAATTTTCCCTTCATTTTGTGCAACGCATACACATTCACCAAACTGCTTCACAAAGCGACGTTTCAGATGCTTCTCTGTGTATGCCGGAACACCTTCTGGCAAGTATCTTGCGAGCTGATCTCGCGGATCCTAAACGGAGAATTGACCCTGCATTTGCTCTGTTTGTTGTAACCAGTAACACAACTTGTTGAACGCACACTCATTAATTGTGTCAAGGTTTCTAGAATTGCCACATGTTATGTCAACACAATTCTAGCACCCTGGAACACCTTTTCCTAGCATAAATAATGTGATCTCTCGCAAAATGTATTCGTGCTTTTACATTTACTGCTAGATTGTTGTGGCTATTGTCACATTTTTTCATTAGTGACTCTTGGATAAGACTTCTTTTTTCTTTGCTTGAAACAATCTCCACACTAGATATCTGAGATGCTCGTTCTGGATGGCGCTTGACATCATCAAAGTCAAGTTCCTGTGCACATATCAAGCAATGTGTTGGATAATCAAAAGGCTTGCTTTTCGTTTTCAAACGTAGTGTAACACCAGAACAATCTGGATCACTGGAAGTTCGCTTTGGTTGTATTCCTCTTGAATAATTTTTATAGCAATTTTCATGAACATAGTTCTTCTCAGTGGAAGATGTTTTCAAATGTATGTCATGACCTCGTTTCAATGAAACTTCATTTAGGGTTTGTGTCCCTTTAGCACCAAGTTTTCTGCCATTGACACGCATCTGTACATCTGCATCGCAAATGATACAGGGCGTGTTCAGCCCGGCCATTGCTGTTTAGCCCGCACAAGCTTCACATTCAAATTAGCAAGCCAAAACGAGTGAATAGAAAATAACACACATGCTATAAGATCAGCAATGAGAGAATGAAAAGAAATCAAAGGTCATACAGTGTAAATCGTGAAATTGGAGAAGGTACGAGCATGAAAAAAGAACAAGTACACTCTGTACTTGATCCAAGCAAAATCCGAGTTTTACTTCGTCTCGCGACGAGACAGCACGGACAATAATACTGAAATATATCAAACATGCAATATAAACACGAGGGAAAGGAAAGGGATATTAAATCAGGCGCAACCTGGGGTTCATATGGCATATATTCAACTTTTACTATGTCTAACAAGCAGATGACAAACAAATTCAACCGTATAAAATATGTGGGTTTTTTTATAATTTACTTAAATTGCCGATTTCTAAAATTACCCCGGAACCTATATTTCTCAAACGATATGTATTGAACAGTATGCTAAAAAGGGTGCAGAAAGTTATCCACTGTGACCTCGGCATTTGACCGTTGACTCCAAATTTTGGAGACATGAATATGACTATGTGGACAAAAATCAAGCAATGATTCATCGAGGTATTCTCAGTGAGACGTGAGTAAGCACATTTTTTTAATGCTGCCGAAAATGCTTCAAAAAGAGATTTTAGGTCGCTGTGACCTTTACCTCTGACATTTTCACATGAAATTTGGGAGATATGTTCGGAACATAACTGCTAACGTTCACCCCAAATTTGGTTAAGATACTACCAGTAGAACCAGAGTTATTACAAGAATAGCTTATGAACCCACACAAATCTGTTTCAGAGGTCACCTCTTTGACCTTGAAATAACATACTTTCCCAATGTGGGAATCGTGGAGAATTTTTTCTGCAGACACTATGGTGTATATATAGCCAACTTTTGAACTATACATTTGCTTGTTACTTAAAATGTCCGGGTTCGACCAAAATCATGTCAATTCTTACTGGACTATAAGTCGAAAGGGGGCATAACTCAATGTAAAATTGACGGAAATGTCCGAAACTCGAACTTGCTCTGTAACTCGCGGTAATAAAACAACCTACACATTCTCATTTGAATATCATGAAGGAGTTTGGAAAAAGTGTTGACAGCTGATATTAGTCGTATTTCTTAAGTCGAAATGGGGCATAACCCCATGAAATATATACGAACATGTCTGAAACTCGAACTTGCTCTTTAACTCCTTATGCAAAAGCGATGTACAGAATTTTCCTTATAAGGAGTGCTGAAAAAAGTGCGGAAAGCTGATATTGTTCGTATTTCTTAAGTTGAAAGGGGTCATAACTCCATAAAATAGTGGCATACACGTGAAACTCGAACTTGGTCTGCAACTTTTGAATACCTTGAAGGACTGGGGGGCAAAGTGCGGACAACTAACTGCGACAGACGGAGAGAGGAACGGACGCACAGACGGACGGACGGATAGGTGGCAAGACAGACGGACAGACGGACTGACAGAATGCAAACCTATAGCTCCCCCCACCCACCACCACCGGTGTTACCGGTAGGGGACTAATAAACTGTCGAAATCTGTTCACGAACATTCTAATTTTGATCAGTGAATATAATATATATTTTGCATAAAAATATAACATTATTTAAAACAGTTTACCACTGGAATGGCTGGCTCAGTTACGGAGTTAGCCATTCCAGTGAAGAATTTTCAAAGCATAATCTCATTCCCTCCAAGTATACATACCTGACTTCGGTTAATGGTCAGAAAAACAACAGTATACACTTCCTAGTTATGAAATACGTTTACAAATGTGCGCAATAAACGCAGAAAGTTTAAAAGTTGTTTCAAAAGTACATCCACGTCAGAAAATAACGATGTTTTGTGTGTTATTATTTTTGTGGAGCATTGGTCAGCCCTGCTAGCAAGTGATTGGTCGCAATGACGAAAACGAACAGAGCAGAATGGTGGGTTTAAACGGATTTCAGGGATCGGCCTTATTGGAAATATAGTCAAAATATCAGTTTATATGATAAATAGAATCTCACGCACGGTCTCATTTAATATCACTATTATAAACCTTGTCGAAAATTATCACATGTTATCACACACCTGCATATATTAGCCAATGAAATGGCTGCGTTACTATCACGTGACCGTCCAATAAAAGGGTTATTGGACTCTAATTGCACTCTGTCTAAAAGTGTTATTGGACTCTCGAGGCTATTCTTTACGTCATAATAATTTGACGTCGCCGTGGTTTATGACGGCATGTGTATCTGAATTGCTACATCCCGCAAACGTTACGTCACAATAGTATTAATCAATGTGGTATTGTATCATACATGAATAGCTAACTCGTATTGTTCGCGCTGTACATTTGGTAAATAGTAAATTCAAAGAGGATGTTGCTTTGAATCGTTTATTTTCAAATTAGTTCAATATATAGGTGTGTAATAAATAGATAATTTTATATTTCCGAGTACAATATGTTTTTTTGTATTGTACTCTTCCACGTTGTGTTTAACAATCTGTATTTAACTCGACGCCTTCGGCGTCTCGTCCAATACTGATTTTTAAACACAGCGTGGACTCGGAAATGGTAAATAACCTAACAGTACTGACCAATGCACCACACGCCAAACAATGACAAACAAAATATTGTTATCTTGGACTTGAAATTACTTTTAATACCAGTTTTTTTAATGTCTGCGTCTATCAGTCAAATTTACTAACGCATTTCTTAACTAGGTACAATATATATCACAAAATTTAAATCAACAACATAACGTACCTCCTCTTGTTTACATTTTCGTCGCTAGAAATGTTACGTTAAACTTCGAATCTGTCATTGGTTTTGTTTTAAAAAACAGTCATTGTAACAACTGGCGTTAATGTCTTTACATTTCCATTGTTGTGTACATGATAGATGAATTTTGTGCAACCAGTGGCACAACCACAGGAGATCAATTCAAGGTATGGCTGACGTACGTGTAGTAAAGACACAATTATTGGTAGTAGCGTGCTGCTGTCCTGTTTCAAACCCATGGATTTAGAGAGGATAGATCATGGTAGTTGAGATACGCTTATCTTCAGATTGCATCCTGATGATGCCATCTCTTCACGTGGGTTGGCAATGCATCACTAGTTTTTTTAAGAGACTCATGTGTGTATGTTGGTTCATGAACATTTGTGTTCGATCCCTGTCAGTGGTGTCCAATTCACTTTTCCAGAGTATGCACCCATCATATGACGTCATAATAATCTACGTGATGTGTAGAATGACATCATAATGGATGACGTCCTGAATGATGTCGATAAGTACGTCACGAACACATATTTAAAGACGGTCTATGCGTTGTTGTAAAAATTGTATGCTTTTACTATTTAATAAATATTATGTTGAAGATTTTGAAACTAATTTGACTGGGCCCTGTTGCTGCCATAGGCAGCAAAGCACCCAGTCAAATTAGTTATAAAACATTCAACAGCTTCCCTGTATAGTTTTCAGGAAATTGATAGCTAGGGCATTCGGGGATCGATCAATGCCAACACGGCGAGGTGTGGGTGGAGTTTAGCTGGTGATGGGCGGGGCATAGCTAAAATGGATAGGTCCATTGTACATCACTGTAAACTCGGCAGATGAAGCGTTCTGCTTTCTTTGCTGATTCATCTGCCATATTGATAATAGGCATTTGGATGTTATCCGTCCATCATAAGACGTCATATGACGTCATAGTCAACTACCTGACGTGTAGGATGACGTCATAACCATGACGTCATGAATGACTCGATTTAGCTTAAATATGTCTTTGCTATTTAATACACATGCTGTTGAATATTTTGAAACTAATGGGCGATGTTGCTGCCATTTCAAAATTATGCTGGCATCGGCCTCTGTATGGCGTGCTTGGAGTTTGGACGTTTCAATGTATGGATTCAACGATTCCACCATCTCGTCATGCTTGAACCAGCCTACTTGTATCTATTGTCTTGTCAGGATGTGGTTATGGTACTCTTTACCCAGAAAGGAACAGCGACAAACTTGATTTATTTTCTGCCTGTGCCAGATAATGTTTTCAGTCAGATGGTAATGGCCCATCAATAACCCTTCGAATTGGTCTTGTGCACTTTGCACCTTTCTTTGCATCCTGTTTCATGGATACTTAGTATGCGTTGTTGTTCTTGTGCAAATAGTTATCCTTCTTTCGGTACACGACAGAAGTCTATATTCAAGGAAGGTGTTATGCTGATATTGCCATCTCTCCTTAGTATGCATTACATTATCTTGAATCTGTTGTGTGGCAAGGTCTTTAGTCCCCATGATTTTTGCAAGACTGATGATGCAGATGAGGAAAACATTTTGAATGACAATAATGTTGTCATCACGTTGCCTTCGTCTTAGCTAGCATGCTTCTGTTTTGTTTCTGCGGATTCATTGTCAACTGGAGCCTTATCTATGCTAATGATTCACAATATCCCCGGTAGCACAGGACACATGTGATTACAGTTTGTAGGACAGTTCCGACCTATTCAATGTCGATGTTATCTTGGTAATGCCAACTCTCATCTTGCCGGTGTGTTAAACCATTCTTGGTTTTGGTTTGGATAGACTTGCGTAAACTTGTGTTGTGTGCTCTTTACACAGAATTTGCCACTCTCAAATTCTCGTAGCACTTTTACTGGGAGTTGATACATATCACTGACAAAGATGGCCCACATCTAGCACAGTGTAAGTGGAAATATGTCATAGTGGGGTGGGGGGATTGACTAAAATGCAAACAAATGGAGTACCCATGTTCCAGCGAAGAGAAGCATATGAACAATCTGCGTCTACCTCTACCAGAAACTGAAGTTCTTATTATCCATAGACTCTATACTGCTTCTATTAAATTTCTGAACGTATCCATTTGAAGAATTGAGATGAGTAACTACATGCTCTCATCATTAATTGCTTCGACTATCTGTTTTCTGAGGTGTGGGTTTTCTCGGTCAGAGTCGACCCAGTCACTGTGGCATAATAATTCTCCACATAACTTGAATGAGTAGTTTGTGTCTTCTTAATCATCTAGCATAGGACTTCGTAGCTGACATTGTTCAGCAGTTCAAGGCGCAAGCAGGTTACTTGAATCCAAGCATACACGCTCCAGATGGCCGAACGTGCTTTCCTATGACGTTGAGAATGTTAATTGAAGTGTGGAGTCCACCAAGTCCGGGTTTCGTTCTTTGCCCATTTAATTCAAACATTTTACAGTAGAGTGCTCCATCTACTGTTAACGCCATATACTGATGCCGAAGTCTACCTACCACGTGCCTGCATTGTTCTTCCACGGTGTGTAATGTGTTCAGCTCATGATCAGTTGTTTGAATAATGAGCCTTTCCACTGTATTCGTCATCATATGACGTCATAATCAACTACGTATATACTGACATCATCATCAATGACGTCATCAATGACGTCATCAATGACGTAGGTAAGTACGTCACGAACGCATAGTAGAAGACGGCCTATGCGTTGTTGTACGAATTGTATGTTTTACTATTTAATAAATAGCCTGTTGAATATTTTGAAACGAATTTGACTGCGCGCTGTTGGCAGCAGCACCACCCAGACACACCAGTTACAACATATTCAACAGCTTAACTCTATGGTTTTCAGGAAATTGATAGGCACGGCATTCGGGGGAGATCTATCCCAACACACCGAAGTGTGGGTAGAGCTTAGCTAGTAATGGGCGTGATATAGCTAAACTGGAAAGGTCAATTGGGATATATCCCACAGCTGGTAACTCGGGTTCAACTGCACTGTTCTGTTGGTTGAAGTGTGCCCATCATGTTCAAGCTTTTTACTCATCTTGACGTGTCATGATAAATGCCATACCGGTTGACGTCAGCTCGACGTGCAATTGGTTCTTCACACACGTCTTAATTCTACAAATCAGTCACCGTGTCTTCAGTTCATGTTTGTTCTGCAATTCCTCCTATGACTCCAGCTGAAAAAAATAGTTCTACCTTCACTTCAGGAACTGGGAGAGTTGTTGTTATTGGTGGGTGGAGGGATTTGAACCCCCTATCTGATGCTGCGCCCCGTTGCCTACGTGGCATGCTATTCCCACCAGGACTACTGCCATTAATATCAATGTTCTCGCATGTTTAAGAAAGTTTAAACCATTTGTAGCTTAGAAGCCGAAATGCGTGAAATAGTCTTAATCATGGCGGTCATCTTGAAATATTAGGCGATGCCTTATCTACTATTTACAATACTAACATCGCCATATGAAGTATTAGACGCTTGCTGATGTACTCAAGCACACTCGGTGAAAATACTAAATGTCGAAGTTGCTTTTACCGCAAAAGCAATGAAGCATATTAGATTGAAAAATCAATTAGAGGCCGCAATTCTTTTGCCATTTTAGCCACTATAGAGACTCGTGACAGGTTGCTAGACAGCAAAAATGGATTCAGCAATTACGAATGCTATTAAAAGGTTGTCTGCCGACATTTCCCCAGAAATGCCTCTAACATTTTATAGAGGCACATTTCTCTGATATTCGAACTGCCCTTTGAAACGGGTGAAGCGTGGGTGGAGCTTAACTAGGGATGGGCGGGGCAAGGCTAAACCTTCATTCATCCAGTAGCAAGTCCCTGCCCAAAATGGATAACGTAGCGTTATTCCAACATTAATATATGAGAGTTTGACCAGCATGGAGAAGATCGACTGCTCTGGTTTAAAGGCTAACTAGCCGTATCTCTTTATAGCTATTCAGGTGGTTTAGTATGTCATTCATAAACTATGTAGGTGGTTTTAAGCATTTTATCATGCCGCTAAAGAAAGATATTCGGGCTTTAGTAGGCAAATGTTGGCACATTTCTACACCATATGATGGCTGTCATGATTTAGCTTTAAACCAATCAAAACAAACCCTGTGTGTCTGACTCGGTATATATGCACAGTCATAGAGGTGACATATACAGTTTAACAGTGTTAAAGCAACCATAGATGTAAGCTGTTGAAAATTTTGAAACTAATTTGACTGTACACCCACTATTGCTCGAGTAGACAAAATGGGCCAATCACTATTCAACATTTACGCGATATTACAAATCAGATAATTGTCATACAGATACGGGAATGTATATGAATGATATTGAATCTATAAAACATAATCTATCAATAGAATACAACATTTGAGATGAGATTGTCATCCCTTTAATCTGCCTATGTTTCTATACCATGCCCACTCAATCAGCATCTGCATAACTGTATTATACCTGTGGTTGTATTTACTAACTCCGCGCAGATCAATTCCTCGAATGATGACGTCATCCAGCGGCAGGGCTGCATTCTGATGACCTAAACCGACCATTGACACAACACCAGCACTTTCAGTTGCCTAATAGGATAAACCATACCATCGAATATTATGTGATGCCATCTAAAAATTGTTAGCAATTGAGAATGATTACGATTAACGATGATGATGATGATGATGATGATGATGATGAGGATGGTGATGATGATGATGATGATGTTTTCAGTTCAGCGTCTGCTGTCGGTTGAAAACAGGATGGAGCTGCAGTCAGTCTTTTTGCTTCTTTGCCCATTGTTTCCTTCCGCAGACAATGTCCTTGGGTCCCTTAGATTCTCCTTGGTCCTCAGTGTACCTCAGTGTACCCAGTCCTGTTTCTCTTAGATCAGTATGTAGCACATCTAAGATGTGTATGTAGTAGCGACCTCTAATTGGCTTTACCAGTGTTTGCATTGGCTACAGCTAGTTTCATATCTCTATGGGCCGCTTTGTCTGTGTTTCATAGAACAGACTATATTTTCCGGGGCATAGTGTGCTACAATGACGGAGAACCAACAATCAATGAGCCGAGAATTGACCTCTTCTCAGAATTTTCTTCACCACGCAGCAGACCGCATTTGTCTCTAGCTGATGTGTGTGTGTAGTAGTAGTAGTAGTAGTAGTAGTAGTAGTAGTAGTAGTAGTAGTAGTATTATTAGTAGTAGTAGTAGTAGTAGTAGTAGTAGTAGTAGTAGTAGTAGTAGTAGTAGTAGTAGTAGTAGTGGTGGTGGTGGTGGTGGTGGTAGTGGTAGTGGTAGTGGTAGTGGTAGAAGTATAGGTAGTGGTAGTGGCTGTATTAGTCGTAGTAGTCGTAGTAGTCGTAGTAGTAGTAGTACTAGTAGTAGTAGTAGTAGTAGTAGTAGTAGTAGTAGTAGTAGTAGCAGCAAGCAGCAGCACCAGCAACAGAAAAAGCAGTAGCAACAGTGATCACGACTCACCAAGCAAGCTAGCGCAACACCGTCGTCTGAACCGCTACATTCAATACTGATTTCTGGCATCTGACCAAACTTGGCAATGACTCTATCCCGCATAGCTTCGTTGTCACTTGTGTCGCACAAAATAGTGTGTTCTACACCTATTTTCCGTGCCACGTCCAGACGATTCTTCAGTATTTCTGACGATGTAGAAATACAGAAATAAGATTAATCATATGATTTGTCTGCTATAGCCAACCATGTGTTTACCAGTAATGAAATCAAATAATATCCGTAACTCGACTTGACTCGGGGTCATATATGGTGATTGAATATTATATCGACTGGTTGATTTAACCTCTCTTGTGTGAACTTAACTATTTAATGGTCAAGATCGCAAACATCGGACTATCTAATGGTCTTGATGAATGTCCATCGCTTCATCCAAGAACATATGATTTAAAAAATGTTACCACTAGAATGACTGACTCAGTAACCGAGCGAGTCACGCCAGTGGTAAATTTTCAAAAATAGTCTTCTCAGAGTCGGCGAATAGACACAAGCTCAGAAGAAAACTGGATTTTCTTGACCGTTTTCAAGGTCATGTGATAAAATACAGCACCTTTAGTGCTCTTGAGTAATGCCTATTTGCACGACAACAGAAAACTATTTTTGTAAGTCTTATTGTAAAAATTATAATTTTCTTGACAAATCTTGACCATTAAAGGTTTAATTGACATGAGTATAATTTTAAGCGCGTTGAGACGATGCTGAGACACGAGGGGTCAAAGTGTCCGTGGCATGGCACTCTCCTCACGTGACTAGATCACATATAGGTCAATATTCCAGGAAATAGGCAACAATTCGCTTAATTTCGACAGAGACATAGCGGTTAAGACCAACACCATGTGCATCCAGTATTTCAGAAACGAGGAGACATATCAGAGCCTCATCCTTAGTACGTAAGTTTACAATGTGCGCAGAGGCCGCATAGAAGACAGCTTCTGACATTGAAACTGAGGTCATATCAATAATAGCCTACTAAGTCCACGTGCCAACAGACCGGTCATTGAATGGTCAGGCTAGCGTCTGATGTTTGAGAGATTTACAAACGTGTATCTGAGGTGGCGGTATAAGGGAGATAAGCATGCCCTTATACATAGCTACTCATTTCTTATTGGTCCAGGGGCCTAGCTCACCACGAAGACGTTAGTTGGTCGTTCGTAATACCTGGATTTGGGATCAGAAACACCAAATACGAAAAATATTTGTTAATGTAAGAATTAATATTTCGTATGATCAACCAAGAAACACCTTTATCGCGCAGTAGGCCTCAGTGGGAGAAAGATGCCACCTCCACGCCGGTCTCCTCCATAAGTACCAACTTTGTTGGGAAACTAAGTCATCAAGGATTGCAGACTAACATCCGCATACAGAGGCAACTCTGACCACGCCTAACCTTCAAACCAGAAACTGTGCTCGACATCCTCGGACAACGCAATCTTCCCAGGAGCTTACCATAGCGTACGTGGAATGTACATGGTCTGACTGCAACATCAAAGAGGCAAACCTTGGGTACAGATTGTGAACACTATAACATCGATATCACATGCATTCGAGAGATTAAAGTAGTTAAACACTCCGAGCAGCAACTTCAGACAGGCCATAAGCTAGCAAAAACAGGCCACTTACCGTGGATTGGGCTTAGTAATCGGACCAATTGTATTGGACGATGTCATTAGTTTTCGATACGTCAGTGATCGCGTTGCATTTATCGATCTGGCTATACCAACGCAAAAGCACACCACCACCAAGTGTCTCATAGTCAATGCATATGGGCCTACTACCGAAAGGGCCAACGAGAATCCAACTATATTAGATTCCTTTTATGCAGAACTGAGCTCCGCCATTACTATCCCAGCTAGATGGCAACTGTTCGTGTGTGACGATTTCAACTCCACGCTGGGTAAACTCGGCATTGCGGTACAAAGTTCAGGACTTGGCTCATACATGTGATCGTATGGAGAAGGCAGACGCAACAGCACTGGAGGTGCACTGGTGGCATTCCTTAGTTCCAATGACCTATTTGCCACAAATACGGCTTTCAAACACCCATGCCGCCACCGGGCAACATGGACTGGACACATTGCTGATCTCAAAGCCCCAAAAGGTTCTAAGGCTACAAAAGCTGTCCTCAACCAAATAGATTTCATAATATGCAAGACAGCAGCAAAACCCCTTCTTCGTGATGCTCGTTCCTATGGAGGCACAGACATCAATTCTTACCATACACCATTCATTACACGCCTCCATATGAACCAGCTCTACCCAATGTATAAACGCCATACCGGGCAAGAGGGTAGAGTCAACTACAACTTACCCAAGGTCATCAGCGAAACTGACACTCAAATGTCATGCAAAAAGGACCTCGGGGAGCAGGTAGCTAACATCGACGTCAGCTCCGATCCAAACGAAGCCCTAATCAAAATACGGATATCTATGGAATCATCAGCTATTAGCACCATCGTTGTTCTAAAAAACAACAGAACTATGTATACTGATGACCTTCTCCTAGTAAAACTGTCAGTAGAACAGAAAGCGTTACGTCTGCGCATCTATCAAAGTGGCCAAAGTGAAGATCGCACCAAACTACGCCAGGAACGCAAACACATTCTGCGCCACATTAGCGAACGCTTACAAGATCTTGCTATCCAACAAGCAGACGCCCTAGCAGATTATATCACTGCCACTGATGACTGCCACAACATGTTTCGGGCAGCCCGAGCCCTGAGAGTTGCTGACTACACACCACCACTAACTGTACACAACTCTGAAGGACACTGTATTGGGACTGACCAGGGCAAAGCCGATGCAATTCGAGAATGGTTCAAGGACCAGTTCACTGATCTCGATGATGAGCCCTTGCACCCATTCTCAGGAGACCCCTGGCCATTACTAACACCAATTAATACAGAGGTTGAGAAAGCACTTAAATCCCTGAAAAATGGGCGTGCATCTGGACCTGATGGCATGAGCAATGCCCTATTAAAATATGCAAGTGACATTATCTCAAAACCGATCACGCACATAATCAATTCAGCTTTTATGCACCACCTTCCCATCGACACTGTAGGCCAAGACATCTTTATCGCGCTACGCAAACCCAAGAATCCACCTGGCCCCTAGCCCATCTGTGGCCCATTATGCTCCTTAACAGAATACGGAAAATCCTATCCAATGTTACTGTATGCCGCATCCGAGACAAGATCGACGACTTCACCGGATCATGCCAAAGTGGCTTCAAACGTGGACGCAGCTGTGCAGACATTGTCTGTGCCCACCGCATGCTTCTGTCGGTAGTCATGTCCAAACACTACGATTTCCACAAAATGGGCACTGACATGTCACGAGCCTTTGACACAATTACACGCTCAAAGATCCTAGATGTACTGCGCCAGGCCAGTTGCAATGAAGATGAGCTACGACTAGTGAGACTACTGCTTGCAGACACCATGCTGAGAGTATGAGTCAAGTCAGTGAAGTCTGCAGAGTTTGAGACATCAATCGGCTCCCCACAGGGAGATGGTCTATCCCCTGTGCTCATCAACTGTTACCTGGCTGTCCTTGATGATGTATAACTGTAACAGCTGGGCATCTCCAAAGGCAGCTCTAGACAAACGTGATGCCTGCCACCGCAAACATCTACGCACCAACAGTGGACGCCAATGGCCAGAGAGCGTAATTTCCAACGATGCACTATACAAGATGTGTAATACGCCGCCGCTGTCTGTACAAGTCGCCCAGCAAAGATGGCCCATGTTTGGCTATGTGCTAATGATGCCAGAAGACACACCCGCACAGAGATCCCTGGAATTCGCCCTACTCGGAGCCAGCAAATACAGAGCCTGGAGAGGACGTCATTGTATAACTCTGCTAAGCATGCTGCGAAGTGACCTCAAGAAAGCAGGACCTGAGGAAGCTAAGGATTTTAGCTGAGGACAAGACACAGTGGGCAAAGGCGGAGAAGGACTGATTGCAGCTGCATGATGTTTTTACTTCTACAGCCGCAGGATAGAGTAATCATACAGGCCTCAGTAGCGACACAGTAACCTGCGTGGTCAGAGATGACGTCGTATTCACCATATTTGAAGGTAATTAACACTTACCTGTTATGCACACCTCGGCACCCATGGCCTTTGCCGCCATAGCAGCAGAGAGACCGACTGGCCCTAGAGGTACAAAACAGAATAAATGGTGAGTAACACGCCGATGTTAAGCGTGGTCAGAGTATGTGAGATAAACGGGGCCACGATCAGACGTTAATGTTTAATGTAAGCCTTTGTATTAATCATCTCCAATAACTGAATATTCATGTTGAACATTTGGAATCTAATTTAACTGCAAGCAGCGTGTTGCTGGCTGCAACAGTTTCCTGTCAAATTCGTTTCAATAGCTAACCAACAACATTTAATTCATTAGTTATCATTATGTTGTTCTTGTAGGCGATTACGTGCATGCATACGTTGAGAGCGCGTAATTGCGTGCGTTGGTGTATGCGTGCCTACGTGCGTACGTGCTTGCGCGCGTGCATGGGTTCGCGCGTGCGTGCGTGCGTGCGTGCATATGTGCATGTGAGTGCGTTCATAGCTTACCAGCTCCAATAACAAGCACCTTGTTATTCACTCTAACCGTGGCTTTCTCACACGCATACACAGCTACACTGAGAGGTTCCACAAACGCGCCATACTCAATATCCATTGCGCCTGGTAATCTTCAATATAATAATAATAATAATAATAATAATAATAATAATAATAATAATAATAATAATAATAATAATAATAATAATAATAATAATAATAATAATAATAATAATAATATTGTATGATTACTGTATTCTACGGAGCCCCGTAAGGGTCATGTGCGAAAATGATTTCTAGATTATTTCATGCACACGAACTCGTATTTCGTGCGCACGATATACTATTTCGTGTGTCCGATATACTATTTCATTCCATGCGCACGAAATACTCTAGAAATTTAATTTGTTTGCACATGTCGCTTATGGGTTTCCGTAGTATTCTGCGGATATAGTAGCAGAAACATTCTACAGCTGCAATCAGTCTTTCTTCACATTCGACTAATGTTTCTTGTCCTCATTCAAAATCCTTAACTTCCCCAGTTCCATTCTTGACCTAAGTGTACGGAGCCATGTTTTCTAAAGGTTTTTCGCAACGCGATTAACATATGCAATGCCGTCCTCTCATGGCGTTGTATTTACTGGCTCCAGGTAGCGAGGAGTCCAAGGCTTTCTGTGCGGGTATGTCTTCTGGCATCCTTGGAACATAAATGGACATGGACAATCTTTGCTGGATGACGTTTACGGATATCACCGTTGTATTACACATATTGTATCGTGCATCGTGGCAATTATGCTGTCCGGCCATTGGTGTCCAGTGATGTTGCGGGGGTGGGTTGGGTTATGCGTGTGTGTGTGTGTGGTGTTTGAGGTGGCAGGTATCAAGCTTGTCTAGAGCTGCTTTTGGAGCTGCCCAGCTGTTACAGTTGCACAGCATCAAGGATACGCACGTTGCGTTGTATAAACGTAATCATTTGTCAAAGGCATTTTTGATCTACGAATCCACAGATTCCAGGACTGGAAGGCTATGTTTCCCATGCTGTAGTGTGCAGAAATGTCAAGGGCGTTCATCTTCCGCCATTGTTCGCCGCCACTTAGTGGTTTGTGATGGTCATTAGCTTCATGCTTTGCCGATAATTATATGGGTGAAATTTGTTTTGGATTCCTTCATACAGAGATGCTTATCTTTAGTTTGCTTGCAGCTATCGGGCGTAATTCGTCACGGGATTTCCTATACTCATCTATAAACTCTCTAGTGCCATACCCAGTATGGACACTCGGGTGTTTCGTCTTGTGGACTTTTCCAGCGCAGATGTCAATGCTAGAGCAAGATAGCAGGTGAAATGCACAGGGGATAGAACATCTCCCTGTGCGGACCCGATTGGTGTCTCCAACTCTACAGAGTTCACGGTCATGACTCATACTCTCAGCTTGGTGTCTGCAAGCAGTAGTCTCCCGAGTCGTAGCTCATCTTCATTGCAACTGGCCTGGCCTAGTGCATCTAGGATATTGAGTGCACAATTGCGTCGGAGGCTCGTGGAATGTCAATGTACATTTTGTGAAAATCCCAGTGTATGGACATAACTACTGACACAAGCATGCGTTGCGCCCATATAATTTCTCCACAGCTGCGTCCACGTTTAAAGCAACTCTGACAGGATCCAGTTATCCAAATTTTCTCAGATGCAGCATACGGTAACGTTGGATAAGACTTTGCGTATGCTGTTGAGAAACACATGTGTGCCACAGATTGGCTGGATGGCCGGGCGGATTCTTGGGCTTGGATAGCACCATAATAGTACCATGTGCTACATCATCGATGGGAAGATGGTGCATAATGGCTGAATTGATAAGGTGCGTGATCGGTTTTGAGATAATGTCACTTGCATATTAAAATAGTTCATGGCTCATGGCACCACGCCTGCATGCACGTCTATTTTTCAGGGATTTGAGTGCCTTCGCAAATGTTAATAATGGCCTGGACTCGCCTGCGAATTCAGGTTTCAAAGTTTCAAACTGATTCAAACACGCATACAAAGTCGGTGGAGTTTAGATAATACGGGCGGAGCATAACTGGAAATGGAATAAATTGTGAATCAGTGTATTTCTGACACCTGAAAATGCAGACGTGTTACAGTCTTTAACTCAAGTCGTTGAAATATGGCTTTAGCAATTAATTTCCTCAAAAGGAGCAATTGGTTGATTTGCATTTAGTGATGACCTCTAGTGTTGAAGCTACAGATGAGTAATATTTTGTAATCATTGATGCTCTATCTTAAAGGCTTTGTCATAATTGACTGAACGTACTTGAAACAATACGCGGCTGGATGGACAGTGTATTGGCTAAGGAAACCATCCCAACATGGGGCTCCAGCCCATATAGCATCTTTGCAAACGTTGTAGTTTCCTCTCGTACACAATTTACATTTTCCACACGCGACCATCAATTCCATGCAGACAGGGTCGCCTGAAACCAAATGGCGAAATGGAGATAAAATAGGTACTTCTATGAGGTTATTTCTGATACGCTATGCCTGTTAATAGGAGTTAGAAGATACAATATTAAGATTTCCGCCACGTGTGGAAACCAATATAATAAGTGGGTTAAGACCTCTACCACCTTTGCATGCGATAAACACGCATAGCCCAATGTGCATTCAATGTGATTCCAGGTTTAAGAATAGCGTCTACTTCCTCACCAGCATGGCTTACATAAGCTCCGTTCAGATTAGTGGACAATCAGAACGGCCATCTTTATCGAATCTTGTCGCGTTAGACGGGTCGGGACACGGTCTGGTCTGGTATGCTTTGGTAGGTCGGTCATTTTGTTGGTCTGTCAGATGGACGGCCTGTTGGATGGTCAGTCTGTCAGTGGGTCAGATGGTCGGACTGCCTGCCTGCCTGCCTGCCTGCCTGCCTGCCTGCCTGCCTGCCTGCCTGCCTGCCTGCCTGCCTGCCTGCCTGCCTGCCTGCCTGCCTGCCTGCCTGCCTGCCTGCCTGCCTGCCTGCCTGCCTGCCTGCCTGCCTGCCTGCCTGCCTGCCTGCCTGCCTGCCTGCCTGCCTGCATGCCTGCCTGCCTGCCTGCCTGCCTGCCTGCCTGCCTGCCTGCCTGCCTGCCTGCCTGCCTGCCTGCCTGCCTGCCTGCCTGCCTGCCTGCCTGCCTGCCTGCCTGCCTGCCTGCCTGCCTGCCTGCCTGCCTGCCTGCCTGCCTGCCTGCCTGCCTGCCTGCCTGCCTGCCTGCCTGCCTGCCTGCCTGCCTGCCTGCCTGCCTGCCTGCCTGCCTGCCTGCCTGCCTGCCTGCCTGCCTATCTTTACATTGAAAAAAAATCATTGGCACAGGAATTTAATTAAAAATTTCTTTACCTAAATTTGTCCTATCGAGACCAAGTTTAGATTTACTTAGAGTGGTCCCCCCTTGAGATTAGTTGGGGTAAAGTGAATTAATCAGTGGGTCGCTTTAACAGGTAAAGGCTGGGATTGATCCTACATTATAGAGAAATCACACACACGAATGCACACACATACACACACGCGCACGTACGTACGCACGCACGTACGAGCACGCCCGCGCACGCACGCACGCACGCATACATCTGAACGAATGCACGAATGCACGCAATAATACATGCACACAGTAATACATGCACAAATGCACGCAGCAATGTATGCATGGACGCATGCACTAACAGACGCACGAATGCATGCTCGCACACACCCACGCACTAATGTATGCACGAATTAATGCAACCACACCCACATACACACGCGCACACATACACCCACGCAAAAATGGATGCACGCACGTACGGATGTACGAGCACACACATGCACACATACGAACAAATGCACGGACGCACGCACGTCCGCACGCACGCGTACACACTTTTGCAGACACAAAACTAAAAGATGTCCTATTGATATGATTTTATGTTGCCCCACCATTGATTTTGGTTGGGATTAGATTTATTTAAGAATAGGTAGCGAGGGATGAAACCTTGTCATTGTTAACAGGAACCATAATGGCTAACTTTGATCTTACTAGCAAATCTTTCAGGTTTGGATTTCTATTGTAAGCTATTACTGGTCGTGCTTTGATCGGTTCCTTTAATTTAGATTGCAACTGTGAATATTCGTCTTTCATGGTTTTCGCTAATTCAACATTACGTCTATTGTATATGAGTTGAAATGGGATAATGTTGTTCTTTTGTGATATTCCTGAATCTACATTTATTCCAAATGGTGCTTTTGTTTGGCGTGTTCTAATCCAATGGCCTTCTCGTATTTTGCGAAATGAACTCGTTTCTTCTTCACTATCGAGGGTCGGAATCTGTTCTATTGGCATGATTTCAAAATGATGTTCAACTGAATGATCAGGAAGTTGGAAATTTTGGGAATTGGCGTATCTGCTGAGGTGTTAATATCAGAAACGTGGCGTCTAGCACGCACTCTAAATGCATTGTTTGTTTCACCAACATACTGTTTCTGGCAAAGGGCACAATTGATCAAATAGACTACATTCTCAGAATCACAATGCATATTTGTTCGGATATGATATTCATTTTTAGTTTGAAAGCTCAGGAATGTTTGTTGGTTTACAATATAGTTGTTTACTTTGCATCTGTTTTTGTCGCATTTAGAAACTGATGCATCGCACATGATTGGTTTATTGTGTTTAATTTGGACAGGTTCAAACTCGGATCCGCTATGAGGTTTTAGATTTTCAAGCTCATTGATGGTGTCTGCTTTAATTTTTCGAAGAAAACGGGCTGAATAGCCTCGTGCTTTCAAAGCATCAAACAGAGTAGGGCATGCATCATTCAGATTTTGCCTGTTGCTAGAGTTTCGAAAGAATCTTATGATTTGTGATTTGATCAGACCTTTAAATGTGTGTGGAGGATGAAATGAATTTTTGGGAAGAAGCTGTTGGGAGTCTGTTGGCTTAAAGAATACTTTATATTCTAATTTTCCAGAGTAGTCAAATTGAGGACCCTTATAGATTGTGACATCTAAAAAGTCAACTGATGTTCCACTAAGAGTAACTTTTAGCTTGATGTTTGAATCTTGGTTATTTAAAATGCTGAAAAATTCCAAAAAGTCTTCATCTGAATGCTGCCAAATTATGAAGATGTCATCCAGATATCTGAGGTAAAGAAGAGGCTTTGTGGTTGATTTGTTCAGTGCCTCCTCTTCCCACTCTGCAACATAAATCGTGGCAAAATGTGGGCTGAATCGTTTACCAATTGCGCATCCACAGATTTGAAGGTAATTTTCACCATTAAATTGGAAATCGTTTCCTTTAAGACTTAACTCTAATAATTTTAAAATGTCCGTGTCTGTTCGATCTGGATCAGGAAATTTGACAAAGGAATTCTTAATAGCATTGACTCCAGCATCAATATCTATATTCGTATACATAGCATCTATGCCCAATGTGATTCGTTGATACGCTTGAGACAGTACCTTTGCCTGTTTGACAAGCTATCAGAGAAGTTAATCTCAGCAAAGTGCAACTCCGCATTAGTGAAGCTATTCTTAAATTCACGAACCATGAACCGTAAATGGCTTGAGGCTTTGGTTGGATGCTCATTTTTGGAGTTGATGCCAATATGCAGGATGATCTTCTCCGGGCTAGGGCCATCCTGGTGTCGCATAGCCATTGTTCTGAAATGTGATACTGCGGCACCAGGATAGCACTCAACCTGGATGTCTGGATGGACGTCTAATTCAATTCGGGCTAGATTAGAGAATCCTATCATTAGAATCTTTTTGATGATTCTGGGTATCCTCCACAGGCCCTTCCTATGCGATTGATGACGGTACTTAGCAAACGTCCTATCAGACAGGTTACTATTATTTTCCATAGGAGGGAGAGGAGGGGGAGACAGAGGAAGAGGAGCAGAAGAAGGTGCGTGAGGAGAAGAAAGATGAAGAGTAGGAGGAAGAGCAGGAGGCGGGATTGAGAGAGGAGATTCATGAAGAGAAGAAGTTTGAGGAGGAAGACGAGGAGACGGGATTGAGAGAGGAGAATGAGGAAGAGGAGAAGATCGAGTCAGAATGTGGCGAGGAGAAGATAGTGGAAGAGATGAGGAATAGTTGCTAGGTGGTAGATTGGGGAAACAGTGAGTAACAACTCGACAACGGCGCACAGGAGGAGACTTTGTCTTTGGGAGAGCCGGCCATGACTCTGTTACATCATCAACACCAGGTGCTGGTGTTGGTGATGTATACAGATTCGTCCGCTTGGAAGTGGTAGGCGAGGGTGTGAAGGTAGTTGGTGACCGTTGTCGTGTGTTAGTCATTGTTGAATGTGAACCTGAACCTGTACTTTGTGTGGTCGCCGGTGTTGGTACAGACATCACACTATTTTGCTCATCACTAGCTATTTCTGCCAAAAATTTGTGATTGTCGTTGTGGCCAATTTATTTCCAAAATTGTGCCTACCCCATTTCAATGCTTTGCCTTTGGCTCTGTGTAGATCAAGAATTACATTAGATTCGTCCACATTTACCTCAGCCTTTAATTTGTCCAATTTGCTTCGATAATGTTTGATTAAATTTTCTAAGCAGCTATGAGCCCAAATTTGGTTTATCATGCTGGTCGATTTCAAAAATTCGTCATCTCGTAAGGCAGGGCAGAAAAACGAGTTCATCTCCTCCATTTTCATGCTGAGAGATTTCGGGAGAGAGTCTGATGCCAAATGCTCTCGTAAAAGACCATAGTGATGCAAGCATTGCAACACATGGAAGTACATATTAACCAGTCTCTGAAAGGCCTGAACAGACTGGTTAGGAGCACTTTTGGTTGATGAAAGGTTGGACGCTGGTTTGCTAGATTTGCGTCCTTTATCCACTGGGCCATTGGGATTCTTGCCCATTTTAGAACGCAATCAAATTTAGTCAGATTTATGTCAAATTTAGTCAGAAAAGTTCAAAAAAGTTAAATACCAAATATTAACTGGAGCGATGTGTTGAAACAATTTAGAGACTGAAAAATAAGAACAATTAATACAAGATTATTATATATATGTAAAATTAAAGCTTACACTGTCAGTTGCTGGAGCGCTTTCGACGTAATGGTCTTCGTCATGCAGCGAAAACACGTGTCCAATGGCAACTGATAATTCTTACATATTTATAGGAGAATTACTGCAATGGTGACTACTGATTAACTATCCACATGTCTCTCCACAAAAGATCAAACGAAACGCGAAGACCTGCTTTAGATCAATGTGCGCCTTGGGCGCTACTGAAGTCAAACAGCTAATACAAAAGGCGTGATTCCTTAATTATATCGAGCTTATCTAACTGTAGCATGGGTCAGTACGCAGATTCGTTTCAGGCGATTACGGTGTGAGAATAACAATGAGGGCTATTTGTCAGTCATTAGATCAAATGCTGCCGAGATATGTTTAATCATGGCGGCTGAGAGTAATTTACTTGTTGTGTGAGTACTGCAAGGGACAGGTTTCCTGAATACAGATTATTAAAACAAATTCTGACAAGTTATAGTTTTTTTATCTTGGCGAATCGGTTCACTCAGTCATTACAAAGCGTTGATTACTTCTTTGTAATAAGTTGGCGTTGCCGAGTGTTCGAAAATAGGAACAAATTCTGACAGTTAGGAGTTATACAGTTTTTTGATCTGGGCAAACCGGTTCACTCAGTCATTACAAAGCATTGATTACTTCTTTGTAATAAGTTGGCGTTGCCATGTGTTCGAAAAGAGGAATAAACTAATAGTTGTGAGCAGGTCTTTCTGACATAGCATGATCCATTGTGGATTGACTGAATGTTGTTGGTCTAGTGAGATTCCTTCAACAGAGAGGTGGTTGTAAGTCACAGGTTGTTTGAGCTTTGTACGCTTATATGTCCAACAACCCATGCACTCATTCACCCGCCCAGACACCAGCATATTAATCCATCAATCAGTCCATCTTGCCATCCACCTAAACAAATACTTGATTAAGGGGAGAACAGATTTATAAACTGATAGACAGACACCCTGTGGATGACTAGACGACTGAACGAACGAACGAACGAACGAACGAACGAACGAACGGACGGACGGTCGGTCGGTCGGTCGGTCGGTCGGTCGGTCGGTCGGTCGGTCGGTCGGTCGGTCGGTCGGTCGGTCGGTCGGTCGGTCGGTCGGTCGGTCGGTCGGTCGGTCGGTCGGTCGGTCGGTCGGTCGGTCGGTCGGTCGATCGATCGATCGGTCGGTCGGTCGGTCGGTCGGTCGGTCGGTCGGTCGGTCGGTCGGTCGGTCGGTCGGTCGGTCGGTCGGTCTGTCAGTTTTTCTGTCTTTCAATAATCATTATAATTTTCAGTCTACACTTGCTACTGAGCTCAAGAGGAATTGTACTGTAAGTTGCTGATCACTAAGGCACCAACAACATTGTAGAATTGTTCTTCGTGCACATGCAGTCAAAATCTTACTATTCTGAACCAAAAAAGTTTAGCAACACTGAGAATATTACTGTATAAATGTTATTTAACAAAAACAATAAATTGATTCAAATATTATATTTAATTGATAGGTCATTTTCCAATTTGAACAACAGTCTCTTGTTACTGTACTGCTAGCAACGCGCCTTTAACACGGCATCATTCAACGGAAGGGTCCAATTTAAATAATGGCACTGAGCTGTCAATACCGGTTGTGACCTCCGCGCGCATTAACCACCGCCGTACATCGCTTTCTCATGCTTCGAATTAAGCACCTGATGTCACGAAGAGGAATCGCATCCCATTCCTGGAGCAGTGCAGCTTCCAGCTCCTGCGCGTTGTGAAGATGTGGATGGTTCTCACGCACCATACGGCCAAGAATGTCCCACGCGTGTTCGATAGGAGACAGGTCCGGTGATCGTGCTGGCCAGTCCAACACCGGAACGTTGTTAGCCTCACGGAAATCACTGGTGACCCTAGCTGAATGAGGACGGGAGTTGTCTTGCTGGAACAAAGTTTGCATGATGCTGCATAAAAGGGATGCCAACAGGGGCGACAACTTCTCCACAGTAACGTTGAGCCGTTACATTTCCGCGAATCACAATAAGATCTGTTTTGCCATTTTCATGGATTCCAGCCCATACCATGACACTGCCGCCACCGAATCTGTCGTACTGAATGGTGTTGGCTGCATCATACCGTTCTCCTAAACGTCGCCAAACCCGTTGCCTACCATCCGCCACATCCACACAAACCCTCGACTCATCACTGAACAAAATGCGGCTCCATTGTTGAGCACGCCATCGCTGATGAGTTCTTGCCCATGCAAACCGATTCTCGATGTGACGCTCTGTAAGCGGAACAGCAACAAGTGGACGACTGCCATGCAGTCCAGCATCATGGAGTCTGTTTCGCATAGTTTGTGCATGCACTGTAGTGCCGGTAGAGGTGCGCAAATTACGGAACAGCCGCGGCGCAGTCTCAAACCTGTGACGTCGTGATGACGTCACTAAGTAGCGGTCTTCTCGTAGCTTGTTGTTGCTCTCGGTCTGCCAGATCGTGGTCGCTCATTAACATGCCCAGTTTCCTGCTCACGTTGGTGGAGACGGGAAATGGTTGAGGCGTGAACATTAAAATGTCGAGCAACTCCGCGAACGCTCTGACCAGCAGCGAGTCTTCGCATTGCTTCATGGTGCTGATTTTCTGGTAGCCCTGGGCGACGGCCCATGTTTGGTAGGGTAAACTTTTACGCTGTTTTCTGTTAACGTTCGTTATCCGCTTTTGCAATATGGTGACATTTTTTCCTTCGCTGCCCGGCAATGTGGGCCAGTGCATTAAAAATGCATTTTCACATGCAGTAAGCGTGCGGCCGAGAAATGCAAGACATGCCTGCGAGACATTACATTGACGAAACATGCCTGCAAATTTGGTTGGAAATGGACGCATAGTTTTAATACTACAAATCAAACTTCACTGTCGCTAAACCTTTTTGGCTCAGTATATATATATATATATATATATAGGTAGATTGAGCATAGGCCTGTGCCCTACATTTGCTTTCTCGCAAAGACTGAATGATTAGCAAACAGCGCGTAGGTTTCGTTGCCGGCATTGTGCATTTTATTGAAACGCATTGGTCGAGCGGAAACATGCATACCATAGCTTGACTAAATATTTCCTTCGTGTAGGCAAAACTAATAATGGGGATATCCTCACTCTATTTAGATAGCAATATTGAACGGACAACAATTTGATAACGATGTTGGGTCCTTATTCAGCAACAACTTACAGTAAAATTGCACTGCACATCCGTGGCGAGTGTTGAGTGAAATAATGATTATTTGAGAACATACAGACTGAAACCTCTTGCTGCCACAACGTTCATTCAAATTAGTTTCAAATCGGTAGCAGGTAGTAATCGCATTATCTACTATTATTATGTTGACAATAATTTTACTGAATGCTGGTGATGTTAATGATAGCAACAGCTTTCACGCACATTATTTTCAAAGTATCTAAACGCTTTCTCGTATTTTATCCTGGAAATTGACACACCTGAACAGCATTGAAATGCAGCCTGTGGAATATACTGCCGTGCGCGCTTACGCTTCCAGAGCTGACGGACAAACGACTATGTGCACGTGCAAGCAGGTTGGTGTTGTTTGAGAAATCCTGGCTTGTGCAGACAATGGACTAAACGAATATGGCGTCCAATACTTGCAACGATTATGGAGGCAGGGCATTGCATGATGGATAAATTGATCAGAAATCAACAGGCATAGCATATCTCGTGCAAAAGTGTCTATATTTAAGGGGATATGATAACTATAAGCTGTGCAGCATAACAGATGTAAGTGACGTCAGTGTGACCTACTTTTCACGCTTCACTCGCAGCTACTGAAATTCTATAGATCGTGTTCCAATTGTGGATAGATATATCACAAAGTGGAAATGGACCGTTGCAAGTTTATCCATCCATCATATGACGTCATATGATGTCATAATCAACGACGTGACACCATGAATGACTCGATATAGTCTGTGTTTAAATGGGAGCACAAGAAGGGTCGCCATCGTTTGCATAAAACACGCAGTTCTATCGTAGAGCCCATATTTAAGCCAATTTCCTGCGACATTTATATATAAATCCGATTAAAATGGTGTTAAAAATGCTATGTTGATATAATTTTCTGCGAGTTAATTAAACCTATGACGTCATAGGATGAATCCCATCCGACAAAGGACCACGATAACAGCACTCTGAAGACAGGAGTGCACACATTTGCATGATGGTATGTCTATGGGTGATATTGTTATCGACATCGTTTAAGTATGTGGCGATTGAAGCGATTAAGAGGTTATCACACTATCGCAAATGTATGGAATATATTTTATATTTTCATACATTAGTTGCCGAACCCTAAAATGGCCATTTTCTATGAAGATGCCTGCCAATTACACGATAGTATAATAGCTCAGGACGTTTTGAAGCTAGTATGAAAACATAAGTACCTGACGATGTATCGGGTGTATTCTAATACCTTTCGTTTGCCTATACACCAGGATCTTTCATCTGGCTGGTGAGATAACACCTACGCGTCTGTATAGTTACGGTAATACTTTATTAATATACAACTTACGCTGGGACACTGTCACTGGCTCGTTTGCACAGTTAGCCACAATCCACAGTTTGATATTCAAGTCGTGGAGTGGGACCAACTATCCAAAACAACAAGTGACCGTGCCCAACGCCAAACTCCATCTGACTGCTGTCCCATGTTCTATTCGAACCATGTGACGTCAGTCCATAGTCACACACCTTGGTGACAAACAGTTGCACCTGATCCGTGACAACACGTTCACTATAGGCTATACAGTACGTATTACTAGATTAACTACAACAATAAAGTATACCCACAATATATTCAACAATCCTCTTTCGTATAAGCCTGGTGTGTATATAATCCGTAGTAGTGTATGTAAATCAATGGTGGTGTGTGTTACTGACTGTCGATGTATGCTAGTTCACATGTGTGCTTATCTGTGGGCGTGGCTTGTTAATTTATTCACGCATGCGGTTTGACTGTCCTGTGCGCGCGTGCATGGGTCCTCTGTGTGCTCCGTTATGGTCGTGTGTGTATATCCAGTTCTGTCCTGGATTGTGCTGTGTATATTCCGTATCCTGGTGCGCATGTGGTATATGTCTGTTCATGATTCGTGTGGTTCAGTTGTGCGTTCTTGTGCGTGTGCTGAAACTCTCCCGTCCTCTGTACCATAGTATGTAGGAACTAGTTAAAATCTCATATTAATAGATGATACTTTAATAACCTATGTGCCGTAGCACCAGCAAGAGTGCTGATTCAAAGGTGGGAATTGCATGGATATACATATACTATCGCATCATTCATTTATCTCAAGATCAATACTTGATGTCAAAATCGGCACCATCAGAGCAAGCACACAAAGGAATGGTACTATATATATTCTTCAATATTTCCGCAAATATAGTTTATATATGCCTAACACCGCTGAAGAGCCCCCCCCCCCACCCCTATTAAACGCAATTCGCAATTTTATTGCGATAGCGTTGTATGACAACGAGACAAAACGTTCAACCTAAGACGTCATACGCCTCATCCGGGAATAGCATTTTAAGTAATGTATCACATATTTAAATAACGAACATAAATATTTCGAATTTCAGCACTGAGCGTTCAATTATATGTTTTGAAAACATTATTGTCTGTAAATTCTTTTTATACAATGTAGTATAGAGGGCTAGGGTTAGGGATAAAGCTTATTAGTCCAACACGTTTCACGAATTGTATGTCCTTACCATTTAATACACATTCTGCGCACTATTTTGAAACTAATTTGACTGGGAGCCGCTGCTGCCATAGGCAACAACAGCGCCCAGTCAAATTAGTTCCAAAATATGTAACGGCTTACCTGCATAGTTTTCTGGACATTGACAGTCAGGAAGTTCAGACATCGATCGATCCCAACATGCGCGAGGTGTGGGTGGAGCTTAGAAAGAGATGGGCGGGGCATAGCAACACCTGGAAATGTCCATTGTATTCATATATATCCTGGCTTGAGGGACCACGTTATGGAGCATAAACATATAGCCACTAACTAGATAGAGCCACTTTAAAGGGATGCTAAACTCATTTCAACTGGTGTATTGTACTAATACATTATGGTTTATAGATTACATATCATTCATATCCTGCCACATTCCCTTATCTCTATCACAATTATCTGCTTTGTAATATCGCTTAAATGTTGAACAGCGATCGCCACCATGTTATCTCCCAAAACGCCAGTGGATGGTGTTATGTATGTGCCGATGTATTACATTGTTTATTTTGTGATAATCATCTTGTTGAATGTTTTGAAACTAATTTGACTGGAAGTTGTTGTTGCCTATATCAGCAACAGCTTCCAGTCATATTTTTAATACAAAGGAACCCGATTTTCATATTGAAAACCGTAGCGCTGAAGTCCTTGACATTAACAGCTTACAGCGACATCGGTTTCAAAATCAACCATCGGTTGCCATGCTAGATGAACTAAAGAATGCGAACTAACGCAATGACCCGTTCCAGTTTATCCATCCATCATATGATGTCCTAATAAATTACAGTCAATAAATGACTCGATTTAGTCCGTCTTAAATGCTTAATAGTCCGACACTAATTGTGTGTCTTTGATAATTAATAAACATAGTCTTGATTATTTTGAAACTAAATTGACTGGGCGGCGTTTCTGCCATCAGTAGCAACAGCATCCTGTCAAATTAGGTTAAACATATTCAAAAGCTAACCTGTATAGTTTTCTGGAAATTGATAGTCAAGGCGTTCAGGGATCGACGGATAACGAGCGTGATCTGATAGAAATTAGCTAGGGATGGGCGGGGCACAGCTAAAACTGGAAAAGTCCATTCGGTGTTAAAAGGGTTAAAAATAATGCAATACGATAATCGCAGTATCTCAAGGTCTGTGAAAGAATACATGTACGACATTTAATAACTGATTATGAAATGTTAGATAATACCAGCATTACTCACCAACCCCTGCCACAAAGTGCAAATAGTGGACTGCAAATGGATCCCTGAAAATAAATGCACGCCCACCCTCATCCAACAACCACCATGCGCACCAGATCATCTCCGTATTTAAGAGTATTTACCTGAAGCGACGTGTGGACATGTTTCCTGTTATAGTAAATGGCAAGGGTTACAAAGTAGGTTAGCAGGCACACGTCAACAGGAAACCTGTATACATGTCAGCTTGTTCACTATATTGATTGAAATGGGTGTGGTCAGAAAACCAGTCAGGCTGTTCATGGGAAATAGACCAAACACTGATAACGCAGATTGTTGGGCCGAGGCAAGGTCTGCACTGACCCGATACTTAAAGTATCCCGAAGATTATCGGACTATCATCGGCCCAGGAAGCTGCATTATCATGTGCTCACAAAGGAAGCTTGCTAACACACCTTTAGTTATGGAGTAAGCGTCTCCAGTTTAATGTTGAAGCATATTTTTGTTATAAAATAAGTTCAATTGATTGTTAATTAAGGTCAACTTATTTATAACTGCCACTATTTGAAGTAATATATAGCTGTTGGAAGTACAGTGAATGGACCATTCCAGAGTAATGACGTCATATGACGTCATAATCAGCTAAGCGGCATGCATGGTGACGTCATATTCATTACGTCATAAATGATACTATTAGGCCCGTATGTAACTTGTAATACTCCGACACGTTGTAAGTATTGTCTTTACTATTTAATAAACATGTTGTTGAATATTTTGAAACTAATTTGACTGGGCACTGTTGCTGTCATCGGCAGCATCAGCACCCAGTAAAATTAGTTTCAAAATGTTCACCAAATTACCTGTCCAGTTTTCTGGATATTGATTGTCAGAGAGTTCAGAGATCGATCGATTCCAACACGAGCGAGGTGTCGGTGGAGCTTGGCTAGTGATGGGCGTGGCTTAGCAAAAAATAGAAAGGGCCACTGTGGCCAGTAATTGAATAACAAGTAAAAAGTTGAACGTACATTTCAAGCAGTGCTGTGTCAGTTGTTTGCAGTCCATGATCTGATGAGAACCACACCCATGCAATGCCTCTAATTATCTATCTAATTATCTATATAATAACAATTACTTATACCTTCTTTTAAATTACTGACTTTGCGTCCACATTCCACTACAACTCCGCTGGCTTCGTGTCCAAGTATGAAAGGTTGTGTCACGGTCATATTAGCAATCTTACCATCTTCGTACATATGGATGTCCGACCCACAGATCCCCACCGTGTGCACTTTGATTAGAACTTCTATGAAACACAAATAACATATCAAGACAATACCTGCCTAATCCGCCCAGTGTCAACTTGATTCTATAAAGGCCAACCAGTCCGGAACAAGCTCTGTACTCATCGTGAGGCAGACCCATTTACAGATAAAGAAAATAATATTTTTGAAAATTATTTATCTCTGGAATGGCTGGAGGCGACGCAATACTTGACATCAAACAAATCCCTCAGGCTTTCTACGAAGGCATCCTTACACTAATTCTCAAGAAATCTCATAAGTGTAAAAAGCAACCTGACAACTCCAGAGGCATAATGGTTTGTTCCACTATTGGGAAACTCCTGGAGATTGTTATAGTTGAGAGGATGTGACCCTCTATAGAGCGTATCCAAAGCCAACTACAGCGAGGGCTTACAGAAAGCGCAAGCTACCTACACACAGCCTTTGCCGTTTCTGAAACCATTGCCGAGTTCGAAGAAGCAGGTGATGACCTCATGTTTATCACCTTGGATGTCCAAAAGGCATTTGATGAAGTATGGCATTGCGGCCTCCTCTTGGAACTATATAAGTTGGGGATACCTACACAGATGTGGAGTCTGCTCAACGATTGGGTCAAAGGACTAACCGGCCAAGTAAAGTGGGAAGGTGAGCTGTCCAGCCCGTTCAAGATTCTCCATGGCACCATGCAAGGGAGATCTTTTTCTCCAAGCAATTATAAAGTGTTCAACAATCCCCTCCTCAAGATGATTGAATCTGCTGGAACAAGATCCTATATTGGAGATATCTGTGTAGCCGCACCAACGTGTGCAGACGATGCCACCCTCCTAGCAAAACACCAGTACCCAGACGCTCACGTCGCATTGACAGCAGGTCAGAATGTTGCAAGTGACCGTCGGTATGTCATAGGGATGGCTAAAACCAGTGCTGTCATTTGCGGTACACCCTCGCAAGAATCCGGCGTGAGCTACAAGAACGAGAACCTGGCAGTGTCTGAGGAGACCACACACCTCGGCACTCTAATGAGCGCTTCCAGCAAGGTGAACCCGAAAAAGGGTGGAAAAGAACATCGCTTCAGCCCGAAGTGCAGCATACAGTCTCTTCGGTGCTGGCCTACACGAAAACAATGGCCTGAACCCAGTTGTCTGTCTGAATATCTGGTTAATATATATTCTGCCAAGGCTAACTCATGGATCCGAGCTTTGAAAATTGACCGCCAAAGAAACCGAGCCACTAGAGATTCTTGCCAGATCAATCCTGAGGCAGTTACAGAGCTTGTCTCCAAATACAGCAAACCCAGCTGTATATGGGCTTCTCGGAATCATACCTGTCGCCGGTGAAATACACAAGAAGGCACTCACTCTTCTAAGGAATCTGGTAGCAGACTCAACGCGTTGAGAGCATACAATCATACTGCAACAACTTGCAATGAAATCTCTCTCCAGTAGGTCATGGCTGACATACATACAACAGCTCCTCTTGAAATATTGTCTACCGTCGGCCCATGTTCTCCTAGCACAGCCTCCCTAAAAGTAGAATGCAAACATAAGGTCAACAAGGAATAGCAAGCTTCTGGGCCGCGCACCTATGGGACACAGCATCTGGAAGGTCAGCCATGCAGTTTATGTCGCAGTCAATGACCACACTTGAGAATGGTCCAGCTCCAATCTGGTCAGAGTCCACAGCAACTCTACGGGAGACCAAGACCGCGATAGTCAAGGCCAGACTCCTGACCGGAACCTATCAACTCCAGTGTACCTTGGCAAAATGGGACAGAAAAGGCACCATCTCTCCAGTCTGTCGGCTATGTAATGACGGCAACGAAGATACCTTACACTCCCTGGTATCCTGGGCCGCCTTGGCAGAGACTCGACGGCCACGCTCTCAAACTGTACAGAGCAATCCAGTGCAAGCCGAGTGACGAAACCGCGACCCTGCTGCTGCTCAATCCACTGCATCCTGACATACCAGCGTCAATATCAGTAAAGCCCATATCCTTGATTGAACGAATCAGCAGAGACTGGATTCTAACCTGTCACAAAGAAAGAACCCGTCTCCTGACAGCTCTAAGTCAGGACCACTAACCCACTGCACGTACATGTTTCTTCGTTCTTGTTTGCTGTTGTGTTTTCTGCGACATAATTAACTATCGTTATCGTGTTGCTTTCATTATAAACTATTTTAAAACTCCACACGGAGGTGCCTCATCACTTGGTGGAATCTGCGTGTAAATGGAAGAAGGCAGTCGTTTCTGTAGAAAATAAAAAAGTGTCTTCTTGTCTGCAAATGGATATTAACTAATGATAAATTCGGATTTTGTTGACTATTAACACATTAACCCTTCTATTTTTCTAAATTCCAGCGGTTATTTGACCAAAAAAATATTCTGAGCAAAATGTGTATTATTTTAATCGTGCTAATTAAAGGGTTAATTGATATTAGTAGCAGTTTTAGGATTGTAAGGCGTTGTTAACACTAGAGGGTTAGCTGAGTGTAGGTTGTGTATATGTGAATTGTGACTACGACTGAGAAACTGTCATAAAATATCATGAACGACGATGCATCTGTTTTAGACAAGTAGACATCGGCGATAGGGGCGCGGGAAGCAAATTTGAGGGGCGGGGCAGGCTCCACAAAAAGGGCACGCTGTATGGCATTGTGTGGAGGAAGATATCAAATGGGTGTCCGCCACTCCCACACCCATCACGCCTCTCATTGAAGGGTGTTCGAGGACACCCACCTACCTAACCACCACGAGAAAGGCCATTGAAAGGTGTAGGCTCGTGACTCGGTTTCCTGCATTTTGAGTTTCTTATGATTACGTATAAATGTTAGAGCAATGTTAAGCGAAAGGCTTATGTATTCTTTGCTCAATTTATCCTATTCTGAACTGAACTGAACTGAATTTTATTACACCCAGGTCATACATACATGGCATATGGGGAAAACAGATAGTACAGCTTATAGTAGACAGAGTAACAATTGTACATTATCAATATTATGTATGATTATTATAGTCATATGCGAAGACCGCAATACCCACTGATAACTATCTTATGCAAGTCCATGGATGAAGACAATATAGATCTGCGACAACCGGCGGCATATTACATTATACATGCGTGGCATTAGTACCTATACTCATATCGCACAATCAAGCAGGGAATGGTCTCATCCAATTGCAGTTTGATAACGTTCCATATTCGTTCGTTGAATACGTTATAATTATATAGCAACGTGGTGGCGACCATGCATGCCCCAATCCACAATGTGAGCGAGCGGGCGGGCGGGTTGTTGTGTCAGATGCACACGTTGAGCGTGCGTGCATTCGTGCCTGTGTCTGGGTTATCCAAGACAACTCTTCCAATCATGTTAAACATATGAACGAGGTTTGTGCAGCTCTTGCATTAGATGAAGACCATGAAGTTTCTTGAGTTTCATGTCAAGCCGTTTCACAGAAGGTCTTTAAATGTAATTTTTAAAATAGTGCAAAATCCAAAATGGCCACCAACACAATCGACTAAGCAGCGTGCTGAGACCAACCCTGGATCTGATCCTATGGAACCTTCCTGCCCAGCAGTTTTTAAGGAATCGCTTAAAAATACGATGAACATATGCTGGATGATTAGACAGATGAGGTAGCAACACAATTACGTCAAAATAGTAACGAACTATTCAACAGCTAGCGTGTATGGAATAAATAGTTTAAATTATGATTTCGCAGCTCTTACTTAGCCATATTGGTGTGTGGGTGTCAGAGGTACATTTAGCCCGGGCTATTCAAGGGAGGCCTTCAAATGTCTGATTTTGTTTTCGTGTGGATGGTGGCATCATCTTATATGGTTAGAACTCAAAGGGCGTGACATGGCTAAACACGTGTATCACGATCGTACACGTTGCTGGGGGGGGGGGGGGTGGCTCATACTCATATAAATAGCACTGTATTAAACAATTCAAGAGGATGCCATTTATTACCTAGAGGTGTAGGAGATATAGGAGATGGCTACTAAGCGCATGTAATTTTCACATTCCATCGATGGAGGCCCCAGCCACACCCTCCTCCCATTCTATATATATATATATATATATATATATATATATATATATATATATATATATATATATATATATATATATATATATATATATATATATATATGTGTGTGTGTGTGTGTGTGTGTGTGTGAGCGTGCGTGCGTGCGTGCGTGCGTGCGTGCGTGCGTGGGAGGCGGGGTGACAACAACTCTTAGACACATTCCTCAAATACACCCTACCCACCGACATTGCACTTCGGGCATGTGTGTACACATTATTTCTACCATAGCACCTGCTTCACGCGTCAATTACAAATTTGATTTTGAAAGTTGGTGCTAAGTCTAATGCCTGCCTGCCTGCCTGCCTGCCTGCCTGCCTGCCTGCCTGCCTGCCTGCCTGCCTGCCTGCCTGCCTGCCTGCCTGCCTGCCTGCCTGCCTGCCTGCCTGCCTGCCTGCCTGCCTGCCTATCTTTACATTGAAAAAAAATCATTGGCACAGGAATTTAATTAAAAATTTCTTTACCTAAATTTGTCCTATCGAGACCAAGTTTAGATTTACTTAGAGTGGTCCCCCCTTGAGATTAGTTGGGGTAAAGTGAATTAATCAGTGGGTCGCTTTAACAGGTAAAGGCTGGGATTGATCCTACATTATAGAGAAATCACACACACGAATGCACACACATACACACACGCGCACGTACGTACGTACGCACGCACGTACGAGCACGCCCGCGCACGCACGCACGCACGCATACATCTGAACGAATGCACGAATGCACGCAATAATACATGCACACAGTAATACATGCACAAATGCACGCAGCAATGTATGCATGGACGCATGCACTAACAGACGCACGAATGCATGCTCGCACACACCCACGCACTAATGTATGCACGAATTAATGCAACCACACCCACATACACACGCGCACACATACACCCACGCAAAAATGGATGCACGCACGTACGGATGTACGAGCACACACATGCACACATACGAACAAATGCACGGACGCACGCACGTCCGCACGCACGCGTACACACTTTTGCAGACACAAAACTAAAAGATGTCCTATTGATATGATTTTATGTTGCCCCACCATTGATTTTGGTTGGGATTAGATTTATTTAAGAATAGGTAGCGAGGGATGAAACCTTGTCATTGTTAACAGGAACCATAATGGCTAACTTTGATCTTACTAGCAAATCTTTCAGGTTTGGATTTCTATTGTAAGCTATTACTGGTCGTGCTTTGATCGGTTCCTTTAATTTAGATTGCAACTGTGAATATTCGTCTTTCATGGTTTTCGCTAATTCAACATTACGTCTATTGTATATGAGTTGAAATGGGATAATGTTGTTCTTTTGTGATATTCCTGAATCTACATTTATTCCAAATGGTGCTTTTGTTTGGCGTGTTCTAATCCAATGGCCTTCTCGTATTTTGCGAAATGAACTCGTTTCTTCTTCACTATCGAGGGTCGGAATCTGTTCTATTGGCATGATTTCAAAATGATGTTCAACTGAATGATCAGGAAGTTGGAAATGTTGGGAATTGGCGTATCTGCTGAGGTGTTAATATCAGAAACGTGGCGTCTAGCACGCACTCTAAATGCATTGTTTGTTTCACCAACATACTGTTTCTGGCAAAGGGCACAATTGATCAAATAGACTACATTCTCAGAATCACAATGCATATTTGTTCGGATATGATATTCATTTTTAGTTTGAAAGCTCAGGAATGTTTGTTGGTTTACAATATAGTTGTTTACTTTGCATCTGTTTTTGTCGCATTTAGAAACTGATGCATCGCACATGATTGGTTTATTGTGTTTAATTTGGACAGGTTCAAACTCGGATCCGCTATGAGGTTTTAGATTTTCAAGCTCATTGATGGTGTCTGCTTTAATTTTTCGAAGAAAACGGGCTGAATAGCCTCGTGCTTTCAAAGCATCAAACAGAGTAGGGCATGCATCATTCAGATTTTGCCTGTTGCTAGAGTTTCGAAAGAATCTTATGATTTGTGATTTGATCAGACCTTTAAATGTGTGTGGAGGATGAAATGAATTTTTGGGAAGAAGCTGTTGGGAGTCTGTTGGCTTAAAGAATACTTTATATTCTAATTTTCCAGAGTAGTCAAATTGAGGACCCTTATAGATTGTGACATCTAAAAAGTCAACTGATGTTCCACTAAGAGTAACTTTTAGCTTGATGTTTGAATCTTGGTTATTTAAAATGCTGAAAAATTCCAAAAAGTCTTCATCTGAATGCTGCCAAATTATGAAGATGTCATCCAGATATCTGAGGTAAAGAAGAGGCTTTGTGGTTGATTTGTTCAGTGCCTCCTCTTCCCACTCTGCAACATAAATCGTGGCAAAATGTGGGCTGAATCGTTTACCAATTGCGCATCCACAGATTTGAAGGTAATTTTCACCATTAAATTGGAAATCGTTTCCTTTAAGACTTAACTCTAATAATTTTAAAATGTCCGTGTCTGTTCGATCTGGATCAGGAAATTTGACAAAGGAATTCTTAATAGCATTGACTCCAGCATCAATATCTATATTCGTATACATAGCATCTATGCCCAATGTGATTCGTTGATACGCTTGAGACAGTACCTTTGCCTGTTTGACAAGCTATCAGAGAAGTTAATCTCAGCAAAGTGCAACTCCGCATTAGTGAAGCTATTCTTAAATTCACGAACCATGAACCGTAAATGGCTTGAGGCTTTGGTTGGATGCTCATTTTTGGAGTTGATGCCAATATGCAGGATGATCTTCTCCGGGCTAGGGCCATCCTGGTGTCGCATAGCCATTGTTCTGAAATGTGATACTGCGGCACCAGGATAGCACTCAACCTGGATGTCTGGATGGACGTCTAATTCAATTCGGGCTAGATTAGAGAATCCTATCATTAGAATCTTTTTGATGATTCTGGGTATCCTCCACAGGCCCTTCCTATGCGATTGATGACGGTACTTAGCAAACGTCCTATCAGACAGGTTACTATTATTTTCCATAGGAGGGAGAGGAGGGGGAGACAGAGGAAGAGGAGCAGAAGAAGGTGCGTGAGGAGAAGAAAGATGAAGAGTAGGAGGAAGAGCAGGAGGCGGGATTGAGAGAGGAGATTCATGAAGAGAAGAAGTTTGAGGAGGAAGACGAGGAGACGGGATTGAGAGAGGAGAATGAGGAAGAGGAGAAGATCGAGTCAGAATGTGGCGAGGAGAAGATAGTGGAAGAGATGAGGAATAGTTGCTAGGTGGTAGATTGGGGAAACAGTGAGTAACAACTCGACAACGGCGCACAGGAGGAGACTTTGTCTTTGGGAGAGCCGGCCATGACTCTGTTACATCATCAACACCAGGTGCTGGTGTTGGTGATGTATACAGATTCGTCCGCTTGGAAGTGGTAGGCGAGGGTGTGAAGGTAGTTGGTGACCGTTGTCGTGTGTTAGTCATTGTTGAATGTGAACCTGAACCTGTACTTTGTGTGGTCGCCGGTGTTGGTACAGACATCACACTATTTTGCTCATCACTAGCTATTTCTGCCAAAAATTTGTGATTGTCGTTGTGGCCAATTTATTTCCAAAATTGTGCCTACCCCATTTCAATGCTTTGCCTTTGGCTCTGTGTAGATCAAGAATTACATTAGATTCGTCCACATTTACCTCAGCCTTTAATTTGTCCAATTTGCTTCGATAATGTTTGATTAAATTTTCTAAGCAGCTATGAGCCCAAATTTGGTTTATCATGCTGGTCGATTTCAAAAATTCGTCATCTCGTAAGGCAGGGCAGAAAAACGAGTTCATCTCCTCCATTTTCATGCTGAGAGATTTCGGGAGAGAGTCTGATGCCAAATGCTCTCGTAAAAGACCATAGTGATGCAAGCATTGCAACACATGGAAGTACATATTAACCAGTCTCTGAAAGGCCTGAACAGACTGGTTAGGAGCACTTTTGGTTGATGAAAGGTTGGACGCTGGTTTGCTAGATTTGCGTCCTTTATCCACTGGGCCATTGGGATTCTTGCCCATTTTAGAACGCAATCAAATTTAGTCAGATTTATGTCAAATTTAGTCAGAAAAGTTCAAAAAAGTTAAATACCAAATATTAACTGGAGCGATGTGTTGAAACAATTTAGAGACTGAAAAATAAGAACAATTAATACAAGATTATTATATATATGTAAAATTAAAGCTTACACTGTCAGTTGCTGGAGCGCTTTCGACGTAATGGTCTTCGTCATGCAGCGAAAACACGTGTCCAATGGCAACTGATAATTCTTACATATTTATAGGAGAATTACTGCAATGGTGACTACTGATTAACTATCCACATGTCTCTCCACAAAAGATCAAACGAAACGCGAAGACCTGCTTTAGATCAATGTGCGCCTTGGGCGCTACTGAAGTCAAACAGCTAATACAAAAGGCGTGATTCCTTAATTATATCGAGCTTAACTAACTGTAGCATGGGTCAGTACGCAGATTCGTTTCAGGCGATTACGGTGTGAGAATAACAATGAGGGCTATTTGTCAGTCATTAGATCAAATGCTGCCGAGATATGTTTAATCATGGCGGCTGAGAGTAATTTACTTGTTGTGTGAGTACTGCAAGGGACAGGTTTCCTGAATACAGATTATTAAAACAAATTCTGACAAGTTATAGTTTTTTTATCTTGGCGAATCGGTTCACTCAGTCATTACAAAGCGTTGATTACTTCTTTGTAATAAGTTGGCGTTGCCGAGTGTTCGAAAATAGGAACAAATTCTGACAGTTAGGAGTTATACAGTTTTTTGATCTGGGCAAACCGGTTCACTCAGTCATTACAAAGCATTGATTACTTCTTTGTAATAAGTTGGCGTTGCCATGTGTTCGAAAAGAGGAATAAACTAATAGTTGTGAGCAGGTCTTTCTGACATAGCATGATCCATTGTGGATTGACTGAATGTTGTTGGTCTAGTGAGATTCCTTCAACAGAGAGGTGGTTGTAAGTCACAGGTTGTTTGAGCTTTGTACGCTTATATGTCCAACAACCCATGCACTCATTCACCCGCCCAGACACCAGCATATTAATCCATCAATCAGTCCATCTTGCCATCCACCTAAACAAATACTTGATTAAGGGGAGAACAGATTTATAAACTGATAGACAGACACCCTGTGGATGACTAGACGACTGAACGAACGAACGAACGAACGAACGAACGAACGAACGGACGGACGGTCGGTCGGTCGGTCGGTCGGTCGGTCGGTCGGTCGGTCGGTCGGTCGGTCGGTCGGTCGGTCGGTCGGTCGGTCGGTCGGTCGGTCGGTCGGTCGGTCGGTCGGTCGGTCGGTCGGTCGGTCGGTCGATCGATCGATCGGTCGGTCGGTCGGTCGGTCGGTCGGTCGGTCGGTCGGTCGGTCGGTCGGTCGGTCGGTCGGTCGGTCGGTCGGTCGGTCGGTCTGTCAGTTTTTCTGTCTTTCAATAATCATTATAATTTTCAGTCTACACTTGCTACTGAGCTCAAGAGGAATTGTACTGTAAGTTGCTGATCACTAAGGCACCAACAACATTGTAGAATTGTTCTTCGTGCACATGCAGTCAAAATCTTACTATTCTGAACCAAAAAAGTTTAGCAACACTGAGAATATTACTGTATAAATGTTATTTAACAAAAACAATAAATTGATTCAAATATTATATTTAATTGATAGGTCATTTTCCAATTTGAACAACAGTCTCTTGTTACTGTACTGCTAGCAACGCGCCTTTAACACGGCATCATTCAACGGAAGGGTCCAATTTAAATAATGGCACTGAGCTGTCAATACCGGTTGTGACCTCCGCGCGCATTAACCACCGCCGTACATCGCTTTCTCATGCTTCGAATTAAGCACCTGATGTCACGAAGAGGAATCGCATCCCATTCCTGGAGCAGTGCAGCTTCCAGCTCCTGCGCGTTGTGAAGATGTGGATGGTTCTCACGCACCATACGGCCAAGAATGTCCCACGCGTGTTCGATAGGAGACAGGTCCGGTGATCGTGCTGGCCAGTCCAACACCGGAACGTTGTTAGCCTCACGGAAATCACTGGTGACCCTAGCTGAATGAGGACGGGAGTTGTCTTGCTGGAACAAAGTTTGCATGATGCTGCATAAAAGGGATGCCAACAGGGGCGACAACTTCTCCACAGTAACGTTGAGCCGTTACATTTCCGCGAATCACAATAAGATCTGTTTTGCCATTTTCATGGATTCCAGCCCATACCATGACACTGCCGCCACCGAATCTGTCGTACTGAATGGTGTTGGCTGCATCATACCGTTCTCCTAAACGTCGCCAAACCCGTTGCCTACCATCCGCCACATCCACACAAACCCTCGACTCATCACTGAACAAAATGCGGCTCCATTGTTGAGCACGCCATCGCTGATGAGTTCTTGCCCATGCAAACCGATTCTCGATGTGACGCTCTGTAAGCGGAACAGCAACAAGTGGACGACTGCCATGCAGTCCAGCATCATGGAGTCTGTTTCGCATAGTTTGTGCATGCACTGTAGTGCCGGTAGAGGTGCGCAAATTACGGAACAGCCGCGGCGCAGTCTCAAACCTGTGACGTCGTGATGACGTCACTAAGTAGCGGTCTTCTCGTAGCTTGTTGTTGCTCTCGGTCTGCCAGATCGTGGTCGCTCATTAACATGCCCAGTTTCCTGCTCACGTTGGTGGAGACGGGAAATGGTTGAGGCGTGAACATTAAAATGTCGAGCAACTCCGCGAACGCTCTGACCAGCAGCGAGTCTTCGCATTGCTTCATGGTGCTGATTTTCTGGTAGCCCTGGGCGACGGCCCATGTTTGGTAGGGTAAACTTTTACGCTGTTTTCTGTTAACGTTCGTTATCCGCTTTTGCAATATGGTGACATTTTTTCCTTCGCTGCCCGGCAATGTGGGCCAGTGCATTAAAAATGCATTTTCACATGCAGTAAGCGTGCGGCCGAGAAATGCAAGACATGCCTGCGAGACATTACATTGACGAAACATGCCTGCAAATTTGGTTGGAAATGGACGCATAGTTTTAATACTACAAATCAAACTTCACTGTCGCTAAACCTTTTTGGCTCAGTATATATATATATATATATATATATATAGGTAGATTGAGCATAGGCCTGTGCCCTACATTTGCTTTCTCGCAAAGACTGAATGATTAGCAAACAGCGCGTAGGTTTCGTTGCCGGCATTGTGCATTTTATTGAAACGCATTGGTCGAGCGGAAACATGCATACCATAGCTTGACTAAATATTTCCTTCGTGTAGGCAAAACTAATAATGGGGATATCCTCACTCTATTTAGATAGCAATATTGAACGGACAACAATTTGATAACGATGTTGGGTCCTTATTCAGCAACAACTTACAGTAAAATTGCACTGCACATCCGTGGCGAGTGTTGAGTGAAATAATGATTATTTGAGAACATACAGACTGAAACCTCTTGCTGCCACAACGTTCATTCAAATTAGTTTCAAATCGGTAGCAGGTAGTAATCGCATTATCTACTATTATTATGTTGACAATAATTTTACTGAATGCTGGTGATGTTAATGATAGCAACAGCTTTCACGCACATTATTTTCAAAGTATCTAAACGCTTTCTCGTATTTTATCCTGGAAATTGACACACCTGAACAGCATTGAAATGCAGCCTGTGGAATATACTGCCGTGCGCGCTTACGCTTCCAGAGCTGACGGACAAACGACTATGTGCACGTGCAAGCAGGTTGGTGTTGTTTGAGAAATCCTGGCTTGTGCAGACAATGGACTAAACGAATATGGCGTCCAATACTTGCAACGATTATGGAGGCAGGGCATTGCATGATGGATAAATTGATCAGAAATCAACAGGCATAGCATATCTCGTGCAAAAGTGTCTATATTTAAGGGGATATGATAACTATAAGCTGTGCAGCATAACAGATGTAAGTGACGTCAGTGTGACCTACTTTTCACGCTTCACTCGCAGCTACTGAAATTCTATAGATCGTGTTCCAATTGTGGATAGATATATCACAAAGTGGAAATGGACCGTTGCAAGTTTATCCATCCATCATATGACGTCATATGATGTCATAATCAACGACGTGACACCATGAATGACTCGATATAGTCTGTGTTTAAATGGGAGCACAAGAAGGGTCGCCATCGTTTGCATAAAACACGCAGTTCTATCGTAGAGCCCATATTTAAGCCAATTTCCTGCGACATTTATATATAAATCCGATTAAAATGGTGTTAAAAATGCTATGTTGATATAATTTTCTGCGAGTTAATTAAACCTATGACGTCATAGGATGAATCCCATCCGACAAAGGACCACGATAACAGCACTCTGAAGACAGGAGTGCACACATTTGCATGATGGTATGTCTATGGGTGATATTGTTATCGACATCGTTTAAGTATGTGGCGATTGAAGCGATTAAGAGGTTATCACACTATCGCAAATGTATGGAATATATTTTATATTTTCATACATTAGTTGCCGAACCCTAAAATGGCCATTTTCTATGAAGATGCCTGCCAATTACACGATAGTATAATAGCTCAGGACGTTTTGAAGCTAGTATGAAAACATAAGTACCTGACGATGTATCGGGTGTATTCTAATACCTTTCGTTTGCCTATACACCAGGATCTTTCATCTGGCTGGTGAGATAACACCTACGCGTCTGTATAGTTACGGTAATACTTTATTAATATACAACTTACGCTGGGACACTGTCACTGGCTCGTTTGCACAGTTAGCCACAATCCACAGTTTGATATTCAAGTCGTGGAGTGGGACCAACTATCCAAAACAACAAGTGACCGTGCCCAACGCCAAACTCCATCTGACTGCTGTCCCATGTTCTATTCGAACCATGTGACGTCAGTCCATAGTCACACACCTTGGTGACAAACAGTTGCACCTGATCCGTGACAACACGTTCACTATAGGCTATACAGTACGTATTACTAGATTAACTACAACAATAAAGTATACCCACAATATATTCAACAATCCTCTTTCGTATAAGCCTGGTGTGTATATAATCCGTAGTAGTGTATGTAAATCAATGGTGGTGTGTGTTACTGACTGTCGATGTATGCTAGTTCACATGTGTGCTTATCTGTGGGCGTGGCTTGTTAATTTATTCACGCATGCGGTTTGACTGTCCTGTGCGCGCGTGCATGGGTCCTCTGTGTGCTCCGTTATGGTCGTGTGTGTATATCCAGTTCTGTCCTGGATTGTGCTGTGTATATTCCGTATCCTGGTGCGCATGTGGTATATGTCTGTTCATGATTCGTGTGGTTCAGTTGTGCGTTCTTGTGCGTGTGCTGAAACTCTCCCGTCCTCTGTACCATAGTATGTAGGAACTAGTTAAAATCTCATATTAATAGATGATACTTTAATAACCTATGTGCCGTAGCACCAGCAAGAGTGCTGATTCAAAGGTGGGAATTGCATGGATATACATATACTATCGCATCATTCATTTATCTCAAGATCAATACTTGATGTCAAAATCGGCACCATCAGAGCAAGCACACAAAGGAATGGTACTATATATATTCTTCAATATTTCCGCAAATATAGTTTATATATGCCTAACACCGCTGAAGAGCCCCCCCCCCCACCCCTATTAAACGCAATTCGCAATTTTATTGCGATAGCGTTGTATGACAACGAGACAAAACGTTCAACCTAAGACGTCATACGCCTCATCCGGGAATAGCATTTTAAGTAATGTATCACATATTTAAATAACGAACATAAATATTTCGAATTTCAGCACTGAGCGTTCAATTATATGTTTTGAAAACATTATTGTCTGTAAATTCTTTTTATACAATGTAGTATAGAGGGCTAGGGTTAGGGATAAAGCTTATTAGTCCAACACGTTTCACGAATTGTATGTCCTTACCATTTAATACACATTCTGCGCACTATTTTGAAACTAATTTGACTGGGAGCCGCTGCTGCCATAGGCAACAACAGCGCCCAGTCAAATTAGTTCCAAAATATGTAACGGCTTACCTGCATAGTTTTCTGGACATTGACAGTCAGGAAGTTCAGACATCGATCGATCCCAACATGCGCGAGGTGTGGGTGGAGCTTAGAAAGAGATGGGCGGGGCATAGCAACACCTGGAAATGTCCATTGTATTCATATATATCCTGGCTTGAGGGACCACGTTATGGAGCATAAACATATAGCCACTAACTAGATAGAGCCACTTTAAAGGGATGCTAAACTCATTTCAACTGGTGTATTGTACTAATACATTATGGTTTATAGATTACATATCATTCATATCCTGCCACATTCCCTTATCTCTATCACAATTATCTGCTTTGTAATATCGCTTAAATGTTGAACAGCGATCGCCACCATGTTATCTCCCAAAACGCCAGTGGATGGTGTTATGTATGTGCCGATGTATTACATTGTTTATTTTGTGATAATCATCTTGTTGAATGTTTTGAAACTAATTTGACTGGAAGTTGTTGTTGCCTATATCAGCAACAGCTTCCAGTCATATTTTTAATACAAAGGAACCCGATTTTCATATTGAAAACCGTAGCGCTGAAGTCCTTGACATTAACAGCTTACAGCGACATCGGTTTCAAAATCAACCATCGGTTGCCATGCTAGATGAACTAAAGAATGCGAACTAACGCAATGACCCGTTCCAGTTTATCCATCCATCATATGATGTCCTAATAAATTACAGTCAATAAATGACTCGATTTAGTCCGTCTTAAATGCTTAATAGTCCGACACTAATTGTGTGTCTTTGATAATTAATAAACATAGTCTTGATTATTTTGAAACTAAATTGACTGGGCGGCGTTTCTGCCATCAGTAGCAACAGCATCCTGTCAAATTAGGTTAAACATATTCAAAAGCTAACCTGTATAGTTTTCTGGAAATTGATAGTCAAGGCGTTCAGGGATCGACGGATAACGAGCGTGATCTGATAGAAATTAGCTAGGGATGGGCGGGGCACAGCTAAAACTGGAAAAGTCCATTCGGTGTTAAAAGGGTTAAAAATAATGCAATACGATAATCGCAGTATCTCAAGGTCTGTGAAAGAATACATGTACGACATTTAATAACTGATTATGAAATGTTAGATAATACCAGCATTACTCACCAACCCCTGCCACAAAGTGCAAATAGTGGACTGCAAATGGATCCCTGAAAATAAATGCACGCCCACCCTCATCCAACAACCACCATGCGCACCAGATCATCTCCGTATTTAAGAGTATTTACCTGAAGCGACGTGTGGACATGTTTCCTGTTATAGTAAATGGCAAGGGTTACAAAGTAGGTTAGCAGGCACACGTCAACAGGAAACCTGTATACATGTCAGCTTGTTCACTATATTGATTGAAATGGGTGTGGTCAGAAAACCAGTCAGGCTGTTCATGGGAAATAGACCAAACACTGATAACGCAGATTGTTGGGCCGAGGCAAGGTCTGCACTGACCCGATACTTAAAGTATCCCGAAGATTATCGGACTATCATCGGCCCAGGAAGCTGCATTATCATGTGCTCACAAAGGAAGCTTGCTAACACACCTTTAGTTATGGAGTAAGCGTCTCCAGTTTAATGTTGAAGCATATTTTTGTTATAAAATAAGTTCAATTGATTGTTAATTAAGGTCAACTTATTTATAACTGCCACTATTTGAAGTAATATATAGCTGTTGGAAGTACAGTGAATGGACCATTCCAGAGTAATGACGTCATATGACGTCATAATCAGCTAAGCGGCATGCATGGTGACGTCATATTCATTACGTCATAAATGATACTATTAGGCCCGTATGTAACTTGTAATACTCCGACACGTTGTAAGTATTGTCTTTACTATTTAATAAACATGTTGTTGAATATTTTGAAACTAATTTGACTGGGCACTGTTGCTGTCATCGGCAGCATCAGCACCCAGTAAAATTAGTTTCAAAATGTTCACCAAATTACCTGTCCAGTTTTCTGGATATTGATTGTCAGAGAGTTCAGAGATCGATCGATTCCAACACGAGCGAGGTGTCGGTGGAGCTTGGCTAGTGATGGGCGTGGCTTAGCAAAAAATAGAAAGGGCCACTGTGGCCAGTAATTGAATAACAAGTAAAAAGTTGAACGTACATTTCAAGCAGTGCTGTGTCAGTTGTTTGCAGTCCATGATCTGATGAGAACCACACCCATGCAATGCCTCTAATTATCTATCTAATTATCTATATAATAACAATTACTTATACCTTCTTTTAAATTACTGACTTTGCGTCCACATTCCACTACAACTCCGCTGGCTTCGTGTCCAAGTATGAAAGGTTGTGTCACGGTCATATTAGCAATCTTACCATCTTCGTACATATGGATGTCCGACCCACAGATCCCCACCGTGTGCACTTTGATTAGAACTTCTATGAAACACAAATAACATATCAAGACAATACCTGCCTAATCCGCCCAGTGTCAACTTGATTCTATAAAGGCCAACCAGTCCGGAACAAGCTCTGTACTCATCGTGAGGCAGACCCATTTACAGATAAAGAAAATAATATTTTTGAAAATTATTTATCTCTGGAATGGCTGGAGGCGACGCAATACTTGACATCAAACAAATCCCTCAGGCTTTCTACGAAGGCATCCTTACACTAATTCTCAAGAAATCTCATAAGTGTAAAAAGCAACCTGACAACTCCAGAGGCATAATGGTTTGTTCCACTATTGGGAAACTCCTGGAGATTGTTATAGTTGAGAGGATGTGACCCTCTATAGAGCGTATCCAAAGCCAACTACAGCGAGGGCTTACAGAAAGCGCAAGCTACCTACACACAGCCTTTGCCGTTTCTGAAACCATTGCCGAGTTCGAAGAAGCAGGTGATGACCTCATGTTTATCACCTTGGATGTCCAAAAGGCATTTGATGAAGTATGGCATTGCGGCCTCCTCTTGGAACTATATAAGTTGGGGATACCTACACAGATGTGGAGTCTGCTCAACGATTGGGTCAAAGGACTAACCGGCCAAGTAAAGTGGGAAGGTGAGCTGTCCAGCCCGTTCAAGATTCTCCATGGCACCATGCAAGGGAGATCTTTTTCTCCAAGCAATTATAAAGTGTTCAACAATCCCCTCCTCAAGATGATTGAATCTGCTGGAACAAGATCCTATATTGGAGATATCTGTGTAGCCGCACCAACGTGTGCAGACGATGCCACCCTCCTAGCAAAACACCAGTACCCAGACGCTCACGTCGCATTGACAGCAGGTCAGAATGTTGCAAGTGACCGTCGGTATGTCATAGGGATGGCTAAAACCAGTGCTGTCATTTGCGGTACACCCTCGCAAGAATCCGGCGTGAGCTACAAGAACGAGAACCTGGCAGTGTCTGAGGAGACCACACACCTCGGCACTCTAATGAGCGCTTCCAGCAAGGTGAACCCGAAAAAGGGTGGAAAAGAACATCGCTTCAGCCCGAAGTGCAGCATACAGTCTCTTCGGTGCTGGCCTACACGAAAACAATGGCCTGAACCCAGTTGTCTGTCTGAATATCTGGTTAATATATATTCTGCCAAGGCTAACTCATGGATCCGAGCTTTGAAAATTGACCGCCAAAGAAACCGAGCCACTAGAGATTCTTGCCAGATCAATCCTGAGGCAGTTACAGAGCTTGTCTCCAAATACAGCAAACCCAGCTGTATATGGGCTTCTCGGAATCATACCTGTCGCCGGTGAAATACACAAGAAGGCACTCACTCTTCTAAGGAATCTGGTAGCAGACTCAACGCGTTGAGAGCATACAATCATACTGCAACAACTTGCAATGAAATCTCTCTCCAGTAGGTCATGGCTGACATACATACAACAGCTCCTCTTGAAATATTGTCTACCGTCGGCCCATGTTCTCCTAGCACAGCCTCCCTAAAAGTAGAATGCAAACATAAGGTCAACAAGGAATAGCAAGCTTCTGGGCCGCGCACCTATGGGACACAGCATATGGAAGGTCAGCCATGCAGTTTATGTCGCAGTCAATGACCACACTTGAGAATGGTCCAGCTCCAATCTGGTCAGAGTCCACAGCAACTCTACGGGAGACCAAGACCGCGATAGTCAAGGCCAGACTCCTGACCGGAACCTATCAACTCCAGTGTACCTTGGCAAAATGGGACAGAAAAGGCACCATCTCTCCAGTCTGTCGGCTATGTAATGACGGCAACGAAGATACCTTACACTCCCTGGTATCCTGGGCCGCCTTGGCAGAGACTCGACGGCCACGCTCTCAAACTGTACAGAGCAATCCAGTGCAAGCCGAGTGACGAAACCGCGACCCTGCTGCTGCTCAATCCACTGCATCCTGACATACCAGCGTCAATATCAGTAAAGCCCATATCCTTGATTGAACGAATCAGCAGAGACTGGATTCTAACCTGTCACAAAGAAAGAACCCGTCTCCTGACAGCTCTAAGTCAGGACCACTAACCCACTGCACGTACATGTTTCTTCGTTCTTGTTTGCTGTTGTGTTTTCTGCGACATAATTAACTATCGTTATCGTGTTGCTTTCATTATAAACTATTTTAAAACTCCACACGGAGGTGCCTCATCACTTGGTGGAATCTGCGTGTAAATGGAAGAAGGCAGTCGTTTCTGTAGAAAATAAAAAAGTGTCTTCTTGTCTGCAAATGGATATTAACTAATGATAAATTCGGATTTTGTTGACTATTAACACATTAACCCTTCTATTTTTCTAAATTCCAGCGGTTATTTGACCAAAAAAATATTCTGAGCAAAATGTGTATTATTTTAATCGTGCTAATTAAAGGGTTAATTGATATTAGTAGCAGTTTTAGGATTGTAAGGCGTTGTTAACACTAGAGGGTTAGCTGAGTGTAGGTTGTGTATATGTGAATTGTGACTACGACTGAGAAACTGTCATAAAATATCATGAACGACGATGCATCTGTTTTAGACAAGTAGACATCGGCGATAGGGGCGCGGGAAGCAAATTTGAGGGGCGGGGCAGGCTCCACAAAAAGGGCACGCTGTATGGCATTGTGTGGAGGAAGATATCAAATGGGTGTCCGCCACTCCCACACCCATCACGCCTCTCATTGAAGGGTGTTCGAGGACACCCACCTACCTAACCACCACGAGAAAGGCCATTGAAAGGTGTAGGCTCGTGACTCGGTTTCCTGCATTTTGAGTTTCTTATGATTACGTATAAATGTTAGAGCAATGTTAAGCGAAAGGCTTATGTATTCTTTGCTCAATTTATCCTATTCTGAACTGAACTGAACTGAATTTTATTACACCCAGGTCATACATACATGGCATATGGGGAAAACAGATAGTACAGCTTATAGTAGACAGAGTAACAATTGTACATTATCAATATTATGTATGATTATTATAGTCATATGCGAAGACCGCAATACCCACTGATAACTATCTTATGCAAGTCCATGGATGAAGACAATATAGATCTGCGACAACCGGCGGCATATTACATTATACATGCGTGGCATTAGTACCTATACTCATATCGCACAATCAAGCAGGGAATGGTCTCATCCAATTGCAGTTTGATAACGTTCCATATTCGTTCGTTGAATACGTTATAATTATATAGCAACGTGGTGGCGACCATGCATGCCCCAATCCACAATGTGAGCGAGCGGGCGGGCGGGTTGTTGTGTCAGATGCACACGTTGAGCGTGCGTGCATTCGTGCCTGTGTCTGGGTTATCCAAGACAACTCTTCCAATCATGTTAAACATATGAACGAGGTTTGTGCAGCTCTTGCATTAGATGAAGACCATGAAGTTTCTTGAGTTTCATGTCAAGCCGTTTCACAGAAGGTCTTTAAATGTAATTTTTAAAATAGTGCAAAATCCAAAATGGCCACCAACACAATCGACTAAGCAGCGTGCTGAGACCAACCCTGGATCTGATCCTATGGAACCTTCCTGCCCAGCAGTTTTTAAGGAATCGCTTAAAAATACGATGAACATATGCTGGATGATTAGACAGATGAGGTAGCAACACAATTACGTCAAAATAGTAACGAACTATTCAACAGCTAGCGTGTATGGAATAAATAGTTTAAATTATGATTTCGCAGCTCTTACTTAGCCATATTGGTGTGTGGGTGTCAGAGGTACATTTAGCCCGGGCTATTCAAGGGAGGCCTTCAAATGTCTGATTTTGTTTTCGTGTGGATGGTGGCATCATCTTATATGGTTAGAACTCAAAGGGCGTGACATGGCTAAACACGTGTATCACGATCGTACACGTTGCTGGGGGGGGGGGTGGCTCATACTCATATAAATAGCACTGTATTAAACAATTCAAGAGGATGCCATTTATTACCTAGAGGTGTAGGAGATATAGGAGATGGCTACTAAGCGCATGTAATTTTCACATTCCATCGATGGAGGCCCCAGCCACACCCTCCTCCCATTCTATATATATATATATATATATATATATATATATATATATATATATATATATATATATATATATATATATATATATATATGTGTGTGTGTGTGTGTGTGTGTGTGTGTGTGTGTGTGAGCGTGCGTGCGTGCGTGCGTGCGTGCGTGCGTGCGTGCGTGGGAGGCGGGGTGACAACAACTCTTAGACACATTCCTCAAATACACCCTACCCACCGACATTGCACTTCGGGCATGTGTGTACACATTATTTCTACCATAGCACCTGCTTCACGCGTCAATTACAAATTTGATTTTGAAAGTTGGTGCTAAGTCTAATATCCATTTGTGTTTCCACATTGTTGCACCCAGCCGCCCATCGTCGCACATATATTCTATTCTACCCACTAAGCAAGGCATTAATGGAGCGCGGCCCAGTATCATTTAAAAAATGCCAATAGCATATGACTATGTAACTTACCTTTACTTGCAAAGATACATACAACGTTTGCAAATAGAAAAAGGTCAATATGTCACATGTAACTGCCACTAGATAAATAGCGTTTGCACTGATGATTTAATTCGGCTTAGAAGCACTCCCATATTACGTTATGGGCTTGTGTTAATGTCAAAACAACCGAACTTTAATACAGATGCTGAGTCTGCTCTGAATATTCTAAAAAAGCTTCTTTAAAGTTCTAAAGTAAAGTTTACTAATGTTCGCATAGAAACGGGTAACGGCAGAGCTGCCCCAGCTGCCCCCTGCCCAAAGGGCAACAGGGGCAGCTGCCCAATTTTCCCACCGTGTAATGACGAAGTTCCAGTGATAATATCTTCATATGAGCATTATGACCCCACAAGAAATTCTACTCACCTCACATTTGCAAACTCCGGTTTTTGCATCCCGACTCAAGAGTGTAGGCCACCGAATTAATGTTTAGTCTAACTCCCAGATAGTCTAACCCGTTGAGTATATTGAAACTAATGTGACTGGAAGTTGTTGCTGACTGTGGCAGCAACAACTTCCAGTCAAATTAGTTTCAAATTATTCAACAACTTACCTGTATGATTGCTTTTATACGAAATTGCCAAACTATGGCTGACACCTCTATGACTGACCGTATATACAGAGTCCGGCAAGCTAAGATTTTTCTGTTTGGTTGAAATGTAAATCATGACAGCCATCTTAAACTGTAGAAATGCACCAACATTTAGCTACTAAAATCTGGATATCTTTCTTTAGCGGCATGATTAAAAGCTATTAAGAGATGGGGTTAATTATCTTTGACACGATAGTTTAACACGTCTTCATGTAAAACATGATTTCCAATCCCAGCCTTGCTCCGGTAAGGATCTACATCTGGACCAAGTAAGCATGGATTGATATATTTGTCAGAAATTATTTGTCAGATTTCACTCAATAAAAATGATGTTCCGTTTGAAATAAGATATCCCAGTATTAGTCTTGAATACTATTGATACCAATTTGTGGATCTACTGATTCCTCATAAACTACTTAGATTTGTCGAAGATTGTAACACATGAATGGTTATTCCCAGAGATTTGGATACAGGCACAAATCTGGATCTTGATCAAATCCTGTTAATCTACAGATTTCCGTGGAACTATTTCTCTGATTTTCCTAAAAAGATGGTTTCTCCAGTCGACTATGATTTGCGGATTTAGTCTTACTCATGCCATGTATCACATTATCGATTTATTGAAATACCTAGAGGAAGTACATATGCGTGGTTTCCATAAACTCATGTCTCTGTTTGTCGTTGACTGCATGTTCATGCAGGGAAGTGGGTTTAGTTGTTTTGTGCGGGCAATGATGTAATCCAGCAAATATGGCTTCTGGTCTGGATTAACCCGTCTCCATAACATCGGTTGTCTTCATCAGGAGATGTTGTGTATGCGATGTAATAACACTAATCTTTAAATACCTACACCGGTGATGTTGTGATTGATGTCTATGGATGTTATAATACTTGTGCGACTGTATTTAAGGGCCCAGATTGACTAGGATGGATTGCATTTAAAAGCCTCACAACAAATGCTGCTATGCTTTGTTCCTGTTGAGGAAAAAGTTAGAGAAAGTGTTGCCGTCTTTGCCATCAAGTTTCTGATGAGCCATGTACTTGCGGGACGGCCTCTTTGCTGTACAGAGCAATGGACACTTGTGGAAGTGGAAGCTGGTCTGATATGAATTTTGAGGTATCTGAACTGTCACTCAAGTGGGCGGCGCCTTATAGTTACTCAATTGCGTGTTATGTAGGCTAACGTCACAATACGTAGTGCCGTATATAGCACCGTCATGGTCATTGAAAAGTACGCCAGGTGTACGACTTGTCTACATGTGTTATTTAATAAACATTATGTTGAATATTTTGCAAATAATTTGGCTCGGCGCTTTGTTGCCATCTGCACAGTCCTAGCGCCCTGTTGCCTAGTCCCTTTGTGATCAGTCACAGCTCCCAGGGCTGGCAAGTACCTTTATGATCAGGCAATGCGCCCCTTTTGGCTAGTTCTTTTATGATCAGTCATAGCCCCCACTGTTGGCTAGTTCCTTTATTATCAGCCACAGCATCCCCTTTCGGCTACTTCAGTTATGCTCAGGCAGAGCTCCTCACTCACACACCCACCCACCCACCTACCCACCCCCACCCCACCCCCTCCACCGGGATGGTGGAGAGTTGAGGATGAAGATAACTTAATTGATGGTGCCGATGTTTCGGCGACGGTGTTGTAGTATTCGAATAGAAACATATAAAAGCAAGAACACACATCTTTAAATTCGAAGCACCCCCCCCCGAGAGCCAATCCCACCACAACCTTCAACATACCCGCCCTCCCCAACCCACCCATTCAACTGTTTGGCTAGTTCCCCAATGGATGGATCCAAGCTCAGCCATGGCCCGCCAATTTCCAGTAGATTTGAGCGTGACACACCAATCTCGTAATTGATTATGACGTCATATATTGAAAGTTCGGATTCATCTCGCACACTGTCTCTGCAGCAAAATTCAGTCGTGGACATTTGGGACAATTAATCTGACACATTGGAGGCACATTCGAGAAGAACGAGTTATCAGCGCACAATGCAACCCAGTCGTATATGACTGTTACCATCAGATTGTATCCTTCCCTACACCCCTCAATAACTTCAAGCAAGAAATGTGACATATACAATTATGACACATTCCAGACATCTAAAGAGGAAGAGCAGATAGGATTATATCTACAACATATTTGTGTTTGAATTTATCTGCGTGTGAAACGAACTAGGATCAGATGCAATTCCGTCCGTAACTGAAAGAGAAAGATACCAGAAGAGATCCTAATGTATAACTGATAGCACTTTACTATTATAGAAGAAACGTTCTCTTACCATCATCCTTTGGTACTGGAATCGGCGAATCCACCTATAATAATAATACTAATAATAATAATAATAATAATAATAATAATAATAATAATAATAATAATAATAAGAAGAAGAAGAGGAAGAAGAAGAAGAAGAAGTAGAAGAAGAAGAAGAAAAGACAAGTAGAACAAGAACGAACGAAGAACGAACGAACGAACGAACGAACGATCGAGCGAATGACCAAATGAGCAAATGAACGAACAGAAGAATAGGGGGATAAGCGAAATAACAAATGGAGGGGCAGATGGATGCACAAACGAAGGAACGGACGAATGAATAAACACACACATGAATGAACGAATTGAGGAAAGAACACATGAACGAACAGTAAAGCACGCATTTACACATACTCACCAATCTGAGATCTTTCTTTCCGTACAGAACAACGGATGGATTTTTCATTTGAGAAGTCATGGCCTCTGAAATGTGAACACAGTAACCGCCGTTATCAGATACATTTTGCATTAGCTCTAAGGCACATATAAATCTCATCTCTCAATCTCACATACCTTCATTTCTCTAACCCCGTCCCCTATCATGAGACGCGTGGATGCGTCTGAACTGCGCTTGATGAAACATACCATGTAATTAAAGAGATAGAGCGGAGAAATCTAGTTAACAATTGAAAAACGGAATTTTTAGATATATGGGGGATTCACATAATAGTTATATGGAGCAGGTACACAGTATATCTTTACAGTTAGAGTTTGTCTTTTTACAATATACAATATACATCTATGCCATAGATCTTGATAATTATTATTATCATTATCATTATTATTGTTGCTGTTGTTGTTATTTGTTGTTGTTGTTGTCGATGCAGCTGTTGCAATTATTGTTGATGTTGTTGTCTGTCTTTTGTTGTTGTCTGTCTTTTGTTGTTGTTGTTGTTGTTGTTGTTGTTGTTATTGTTGTTTTGTTGTCCTTGTTATTCGTGTTCTTGTTGTTAGTGCCATTGTCCTTGTCATCATGATCGTCGTTGTCCTCCTCCTTATCATCTTCGTTGTTGTTATTGTTCTTAGCGATCAGCGATGTTCATATAAAAAATATTGTTGTCATTTCCATTGTCTTCGTATTTTCTATTATTGTCGCCGTCATTGCTACTATTATAGTTTTCAGGAACACCATTGCCGTTGCTGTCGGTAGTCCAGTACGTCATCTTCGTTTTGTTCGTTTTAATTCATTATCTTCCTACGGTCTGGACATTGGTGTGTGATCAACTTGATAACTCTAGAGAGTTTAACTAACAACTGTGAATTATGCGTAGAGAGTAACTTATAATTTATAGTAAATGTTAGCATTTAGGACCAGCTTTGATTGTATATTCTAAATATATAGACTACAATAGGTAGTTGATATCTTGGCGGTAGGTGGTCGAGTGTGTCCATTTTAATCTTTCATACCCGACATAGCGCTACTACTAAACTGCGGAATAACCCAGACGCAATGCTTATATCAGCTCAGGCAGTCTCCGTCTTCAAAATAAATCTTACAAAACTTATCAGCAGGTACACGATCAGTTTACCACACCACACACGATGGTATTGACAGAGGACGTGGACATATTATAACGCGCAAGCTGAGGAATATTACATACTGATTTGTAGCGTTATCACGTATTTGATTTTAACCGAAAACAGTCTAAGAGTACTGCCATGAGAAAGATGAACGTAAGAAGAAGAACCTAACTGTTGTTATTGTGAAAGACCAGAAATATGTTTTCACTATTTCATTGAACTCCCAATTTCGGCAAATGAAAATCACGATTTAATATAAGCTTTCCTGTGACAACAGCGCCTCAAAGCGCTTAAAATGTTACCTATATCAAGTAACCCTTTAAAGCTCTAGATATCTCAAAGAAAATTGCAATTCTCACTCAGTAAATAGAAGACAATGTGAGTACATTTGCCACAGAAATTTACAAAAATAACTCTGTTGCCACACGTTTTGTTCAGGTTGATCATTATATTCTTAATATTCCTGAAAATTCAACTTTTTGCTTTGCCAGTGTGCATGTGCAGGCCTAAAAAGACTATTTTTGAAATTTTACCACTGTATTGACTGACTCGGTAACCGAGTCAGTCATTTCAGTGGTACATTTTCAAAAACTGTCTTCTCTCGGCCTGCAAATTCCCGCCACTCAACAGCACTGCAAGTGCCATTTTGCTGCTTTAACCATTATAAGATTGAACCGAAACCGAAACATGAGGGGTTAACATTGGGGGAGGGGCCGCTCATCAAATTGTAGACTACGCACTAAGAAATGTTACAATGCATTAGCCGATATTGCGAGCTAAGATTTTCTATCGATATTTTAAAACCAAGTACAAAGATTATTTTATGTCTGTTAAATACATTTTCTCCTGTGGTGAGTCAGGGCATCACGGAGAAAAGTGGGGCCATCGATAACATTGTTTGGACCTATTGACTTAATGCTAAAGAGTCCCGAATGCAATATCCATTTCGAGCTATATCACGCCCATTTCTATCTGAGCCCCACCCAGATTTTGCGCGGGTTGTGATTGATCTATATACGTTGAAGTTATATCCCATGAATTCGCAGAATTTCACTTTCAAAGAAATGTACAGGCACGCGTTTGAATATTTTGAAACTAATTTGGCTGGGTGTTGTTGCTGTCTATGGCCATGGTCATTGCCTTTCTAGTTGTTTAATCCTGAATGATTATTTAAACTAGTCTCTTTATTAAAATCTCTATGACGTTAAGTTTGTACTTGTATTAATTGCAATTTAATATTAAAGGTGCATATTTACACCAGAATGACTGATAATAAATGTGTTAAAAGTGTCCAC
>CM067367.1:24813059-24913059 GCA_034401795.1 Chaetoderma sp. LZ-2023a
CACAGAATATATTAGAAAATTACACCTGTACTTGCGACCATGTTTACTTTGTGTCGTAAGACTGTAGCTATGAAATTGCCACACAGCGACCACGTGTAACCTCTAATACTCGGCTTTATTTGTCATCCATCTCTCTGATGTACACCAGCGACTATATGTATTGAGTAATGAGTATCTACTGAAACGACTTGTAAACATATAATGTTGTTAGTAATGGACGGATCCGATCTGTCACTCAAGTATCCGATGCCAAAATCCATTACGTCACATATAGGCTGATGCCAACATAAATAGCACGTCACTTAGCTCCGTCTTTAACATCGATAAGTCCGTAAAGTGTATGAATTATTTGTCGTTGAAAATATACCATTAGAGAATTCATTTTGCTAGGCGGTTTGGTGCACAGTTGAGCTGTTACAACAACGGCCCCAATCATGTTATAGTTTCAACATAGTGAACAGGTTGCCTCTACAGTTACACCAACATTTAGGTTTTGCGAATTCAAGGTTTTGAGGTTTTAAACCGATTCCACACGAGTATAGGGTGGGTGAGGCTTGGCTAGAAATAGGCGGGGTATGACTAGACACGGACCCCTCTAGTATATATATTTTCAACATATTTGGAGGATGCCGTATATCCAAAACTCATATGTGATCTGAATCATATTACTGTTTATTTCATGAAATATTCTATTGTATATTGTATTTCGTATACTTCAAAAGTTAATCGAAAATAAACTAAAGTACACTAAACTATTGTAGTCATAAATCATCGATCACTAAGCATTAACGGTGCATATTCACACAAGAATGCTTGAATATATAATTGTTTAAATCGTGTACTTTTAGAGGCTTAATATGTGTATCTCAATGTAATGAAACTAAATAACTCTAAATACATGATGATTTCATTCCGTATAAATTAGAATACGTTTTTAAATTTTGAAATTGAATTAGGGACTCGTGTCACTAATTCAATTTTACAACTTAAAAACTGTATTAATTTATACGTAATGAAATCATCAAATGTTAAGATTCACTTCGTTTCACTACATCTAGGTCCACAATGTAAGTCTCTAAAAGTATATAATGTAAACAATTTTATTTTCAAGCGTTTTGCTGTGACTACGCACCTTTAACATATGATCATGGCAGGAGCTAATCCACGGTTTACTTTATATCATGTTTCCCATGTCCTAGGTTATCTGTCGACAATATTTATATAGTATTTAACAGCTTACTTGCACAGCTAATTTTTTTTAGGTTGATGTCTAATGCAGTGTCCTCACTATGCACTTAACCGGCGTAACGCAATACTGAGGTATGGCGTTATTCCCGATTAGCTCTCCAGTGAGAACCCGACCGTAGAGAGTGGCCCATACCAGTTGCAGGTATGCCCCGTCCTCTAGCTAGGCTCCACCCACACTTCGCCTATGTTGAGCGTTGTAGACGGAGTAAATCGAGCCATTCATGCTGCAATTGATGATGACGTCATCCTACACGTCACGTGGTTGATTATGATTATATTATTACGTAATTGATTATGAGGTCTTCTGCCGACACACCGCGCAACGATGCAGTCATAAGAGCATGCTACTAATGAAGCCCAGGGGTAAATGATTACATCATAATGACGTAAGCAACCGTAATTTACCACAGTATCACCCCTGAAGGGGGTGGGGGCGCACAGGTTGAAAAGCCACATGGAGCGCCACTTCAACAAGTCACACTTATTCCAGGTTACGTTCTTCATGGGCGACAAGATGTGATCCCGTACACACAGATAGTCGAAAACGTGCACATGTGGCCACTGTATTGGTGGAGTTGTTACTGGTGTAGCTTGGGGGCCACTCTCGCTAAGATATCATCGAGCTAATTCATGTCACCCCCACCCCCAGCATCCCCACCCCCAACCACCCCACCCCTCAACATGATGTTAGTCTTTAACGAAATGGTCTAAAATACTGCGCCGGAAAGCAGGACAATAGAAATCTAATTATACTATGCGCATATTCATTTATATTAGTCTATTTGAATGAATATTCAAATATTCGAATATTCGGACCATCCTCTACCCAACACTTAGTCAGAAATGAAAGGCCTCCATTGCCAACACTTGCTCAGTGTGTCTTTGGCGAAGATTCCGCACATTTGTCCTGGCAGCCCAACTCCCCAAACCCCCACCCCAATAACATACCTTAATAACAAAAGACAGTATTGCCAAACAGATAAAAGTGGCTGTAGAATGTATATTGGCCTTCAGCAAATACACATGCTTGACATTACATCCAGCCAAGCAATCTAAGGGCGTGTCCTCACTAGAGATTTAACCGGCGTACAGCAATTCGTGCGTGAATATGCACATTTAAGTCAGGAAAATGTGCCCGTTTCGTTACATCAGCGATGCTTTCTGATTTTAAGTATCCATAACCAACAATGGACTTTCGAATTTGCCAGTACGAGTTATAATGCTCCTCTTCTCTGACAGGGCTAAATTCCAAACCCCTTGCATTTCAGATAAACTGACAAGACCTTTGAAAAACCAGTCTACCGTGACAACAAGTAGCTAGGTATGTTCACACAATTTCAATTTTATTACGATAAAAAAAACATACAACGTGGTATTAGCACACACACAATAAAACAATGAAATATACGTAAAAGATATATAAAATAAAATGTACAAACACACAATATATACATAAGCAGTTAAAAAAACACAAAAAAACCCCAAGCAAAAACCCTAAGTTTAGGACGGCCGCAGCTAGGATGGGTAGTAGACCAGTAAGTTGTTATGATTGCTATGGTCACAGAGGCATATCATCATTAGCAATTCCCTAAAGCTGCGTCTGACGTTTTATCAGGCACGACTGTACATATGAAATTACGGTTTTTGATACCTCAGTATCTCCGGCGTTACATGACATTAGAAAGACGAATTTCTCCGCGTCGTTCATAGTTGATATGTTACTGTGTGAGTTAATTGTTTTGAGGAGAATTCGTCGTTCCGTGCTGTACGCCGGGCAGTTGATGAGAAAATGCTTCTCACCCTCAATGTGCCCAGTGTTACACATTTTGCATAGTCTGCATTCAAGTGGTACCGTATTATGTCTGCCTACTTCGATTTCAAGGCTGTGTGCACTGACCCTGTAATTTAGTAAATTGTTTACGTTCTAGGAAATTCCGGCAACTAATCAAGTAGTTTTCGAGTTTAAATTCAGACTTGAATAATGCATAGGAGCGTAACTTAGAGTCCGGAATTTGAAGATTACGTCTCCAGCACTCAATATATTTGGACTGCATTGAACTTGTCAACTTTTTTGCTACAGAATTTTGGTACATAACTGTTTCGCTGCTCCAACAATGGTCCAAGCCGAAATGACCAAGTAGTTCCTTGATAAAGTATGACCAATTAGATTTAGATATAAGATTAGAATTTGATTCACGGTATGTTTTACGAACTATGGAAGTGTCGTCTAGTGCACGCAGCCTGAATCAGTATTTAATGGACAATTTTAAGGCAGAAATAAGAATTGTGTGATGACCCAGTTCCCCACGGATAGCATCATTGGTTGCCTTTCTGTGTGTTCCCAACAGATATTTGCAGAATTTAACCATGACACTCTCGGCGGGTAGGTTATCACATGCAATTTTGAAGCCGTGGTTGCTCAGTCCTTTTAGAAAGTAAGGCTCCCAAACCTCACTCCCATACATGAGAATCGGAGATATTAGTCTGTTAAAACGAATAAGCGCCGTATTAATTTTAGACCTAACATTGGCTTGCTTCGATTTGAAAATAGCCTTGGTAGCTTGGTCGCAAAGGCGTACGCATGCTGGCTTAAAGTGACCAGATGGGACAAATTTAATACCTAGGTAACAATAGGACTGTACAATTTCAATAACGTTCCCCATATAAGTAAATAACCGATTACTTAATAATTTCTCGCCCTTATTGAAAATTGTAATCTTGGTTTTCAGAAGGTTAACCTCTAGACCCCCTTTTCCACAGTAATCACTTAGATTATTAAGTGACGCTTGGAGGCCAGTTTGCGATTTGGAGAGTAGCACCAGATCGTCTGCATAAAGAAGACAATTAATGGGTGTATTATCTAAGGCAACGGGGTCAGGTTGCTCTCTGAATATGCTTGGCAGGTCACGGATATACAGATTAAATAATAATGGACTGAGTACGCAGCCTTGTTTAAGACCAACACTTGACAAAAAAGGATTGCTATGATAACTTTTTAATTTCACCGCGTAGGAAACTGTCGAGTACATACTTTGAAGTATAGTAAGAAAGTTACCACCTATATCGGATAGAAGTAGTTTATACAGCAGAGCATTCCTTGATACTGTGTCAAATGCTGATTTAAAATCTACGAAACAACAATACAAATACATCTTGGATCGTTTCACATATTTTTCGATCAATGTTTTCAGGGTAAATATATGATCGCCCGTACGACTATTACGCTTAAATCCAATTTGAGAACATGGCAAAAGCTTGTACTCGGCAGCAAAAGCATAAAGTCTAGAATGAAGGATGCTACAAAACAATCTACAGAAATTACTGCTAATAGCAATACCTCAGTAATTGCTAACAGATTGTTTATCCCCTTTTTTATGCAGTGGTGTTAACAAGTTACACCGCCATTGTTTAGGGAATGTGCCAATAACAAGTATATGATTAAAAATTGTGCTAATGATTGGAGCCAGCTGATGCTGGTCCACTTTAAGCATCTCATTTAAAATAAAGTCAGGTCCAGAAGATTTGCCATTTTTCAGTTTAGAGATTGCCAACCTAACTTCTTGGACACTTATAGTTTTATTTATTTCATTAACAATTTTATTTTTGTTTTGTGCTACGTAGCTATCCATATTGTTAGATAACTCCTTATCCAGAGTTGAGTTATTATTAGTGAGTTGCTCAAAATGCTTAACCCATTCTGACATCTGGACAGGGTTATCTGCGCTATGTTCCTGATCTTTCAAGTTGTTAAAAAGTTTCCAGAAAGACTGTGGATTTTTATCATGCAGCTGCTCAATCTGATTAAGAATGCCTTGTTCAAAAATGAATTTTCTTGCGATTAATTAGTTTCTTGTATTTAGATCGTGTAGATCTAAGGTCTTGAATGAGTAGCTGACAGAAAGGATTTTTATGGAGCTTAGCGTTTAAATCTTTAAGTTTCCTTTTCAGCAAAGAACAGTCACGATCAAACCACGTACCGGCCCTCTTAGTATTGTAATTCGCTTTAGACCTGCCCAACTGCTTATGCCTGACGCCTGCAAGTTTAGCTGCAGAGACGTATACCTCTGTAAGGGTGCTGATAGCTATATCACTAGATGATGCTTGCCTCAGGTCCAGAGAAGCAAGCTGTGTGATGTGGGACTGAATGGCAGGGGTCGCTAAAGCAGCTGCGAACTTGAGCTCATCACCAGGTGACCACTTGCATGCAGGGATAAATGTAGTGGGGGAGGTTTCGCTCGTTGGCTCGAAATAACCAGTTGAAATACAGCATGAAAGCATGCAATGAATTGAATATAGACTGGGTGGGTGTACGTGTATATATTTTATGTTTCTCATAAACGACGACGATGGCATCACGTAATCAATTGCACTGGGAATGCCCCTATGACCATAACAAGTACACTGACCGAGATAATCGCCTATAGTCCTACCATTAAGAATTCGCATGCCGGCGGTTTTACAAAGCTGGAAGAGTTTCCTCCCACGGTTATCCACAGGGGCAGGATCGAGATTATTTCTAGATAATGGGACATCGCTTAAAGTTAACAAGTTGCTTAAAGGCTCGCTTGCAATGGGAAGATTTGTCTCGGCACAGTAATCAGTTGCTGTGGCTGTGCTTGCTTTAAAGTCACCACAGACCAAACACTTGCCTAATTTAGAATATTTAGCCAAATCATTTTCTAAGCAATCAAAAATATCATCACCTGTCAGAGGATCATCAGACGATGCACGGCGGATGTACACCACTGCGATATAGACATCCTCCGTTAGGTGGAAGAAGTTTTTGCATAATTTCAGCCACGTTATTTCAGAAGATGTAAACGGCAACTGCTTAATTCCTGCACGAATGCCAGCTTTGATACAAATTGCCATTCCACCATAGTTTTTCCTTGCATTGCGTGATCTAGGTCTGATATTAGGTGGGAAAGAGTAATATCCAGCAAGTGACAGTGAATCGTTCTTACTGCAATGAGTTTCTGTAAGGCAAATTATGTCCATTCTGGACAGAGATGTAGAGATATCTACATCCTCCAGCTTGCAAAATCGCCGAACGTCACTGAGTTTAAAAGCGCCGTCAATATTCCAAAAAGACAATGAAAGGTTATCAAAATATTTCATTATGAGTGAACGATGATAAAATGATATAAGCAAGTGTAAGATTAAGACGTATAAAGTTGAGAGTTATGGTTAAATAGCTAGAATATATTGCGTAAAATGTAATAAATCGAAAGATTTATAAATGCTAATAGAATAACGGAGCCGTTGGAACTCCGATGTTAAAATACAAATTGCACATAATTCTGTCAAAATAAATCAAAGATAGGTAAAAGTTATAAAGGTCAAAAGGCTACAATAGATCACAGATTCCGGACACACAATACCCATTATAGGATAATTCTTGAGCGAAGAAACATAAAATTGGTTAGTATTTACTCAAAACTTGAAATATTTGAACATAATTTGACTGGGAGCAGTTGCTGCCTTAGACATCAACGGCTTTCAGTCAAACCAACACCAACATGTTCAATTGAATACATTTTACACCGTATAGAATATTAAGGTTAATGAGCACACATGATTTTATGGGGATCCCATGTGACCCTCGGCCACTACTGTTGGGGGTCCCAAGCAATATTCTGGGATATATACGCTCAAAATGAGCCTTATGTGTGATTCTGTACACAAGCAGAGTAACTGCCTGGAATAGCAGCACAGTTGTGGTAGGAAATCAGGTTCAGAATAATAAATTTCTGATTTCTAAATTATCAATTGCGATACTTAGCATAGAACGCTACAATTGGTGCACTAATTCAACATTTAATCTGTTGAATAACTTCGGAACGAATGTGTTCAAAAGATGTAGAAATGACCTTGAACTTGATAATTTTGAATGCTAATCGATAAATAGATTATTAGCATACCGAATGTAAATGATATGTGATGTAGGCCTATGAATTACACTGGCCCTTTAACCCTTTAGTGCCTAAGTTTATTCCTGAAAACCCAAATATATGCTTTTTGAATATCCGTTTGCAGGCCAAGAGAAGACCATTCTTGAAAATTTACCACTGGAATGACCGGCTCGCTTATCGGGCCAGTCATTCCAGTTGTGAATTTTCACAATTAGTCCTCTCTCGGCCTGCAAACGGGCTTTCGTCAAACTCACTAAGGAGGCATGTGAGAGCCGGAATAGCCAGGGCTGTTAAGCAAACCCAAAAATATGCTTTTTGAATGTCCGTTTGCAGGCCAAGAGAAGACCATTCTTGAAAATTTACCACTGGAATGACCGGCTCGCTTATCGGGCCAATCATTCCAGTTGTGAACTTTCACAACTTGTCTTCACTCGGCCTGCACACGGGCAATCGTTAGGTCACTAAGGGGGCCTGTGTCACATTTGTCGGGAAGGAATTGTCTTTTGTTTGTCTGCAGTCGCTTACCCAGAACCGATCAGAATCTGCTTGATGTGCGGGTGTAGACGATCTGTTTATTGGATGAATGGTTGGCTCTGTGACACGCTATATAGCCGTCTAAACCTCGCGAGACGAGTTGATAAAGTCGAGGTATTCCACAGATCATTTTCTAGTTTCTAAATAACCCTTTCAACACGATATAAGTCTATAAATTTCACATTAATTTATGACGCACAGAAGTCTGATTTTTTAACTGGTATCGAGCTGGACGTTGTTGCCGCCTTAAACGGCAACCACCTTCACGACGAATTATGTTCAATATATTCCAGATTACAATACTTCAATGATAGATGTTGCTGTATTGGTGGTATGGCATGGACCGAGGTGCGTGTATCATCCCAAGTGATAGAGGACGATTTGCGATGAGACGAACAGCAAAACCTGTCTATGGCGTGCACATTTTGGGCCCATAGCCTAGCGTGATTACTAAAAGCAAGGCCTCTTAATACAAGCCATTTACCAAAGTAAATGGCGTGTCTTGGGTTACACAATGCCGATTCTTTATTATATGCCTTCTTGCGACCCCGTGCCTCGAAGAACCATAATATTGTGGTCCAAAAACAACTGCCCACTATAGACAGGTTTGTCTGTATTTCATATATTAGCTGATTCCTATCAGGACACCGACTTCTGATCACTCTTGTAGACTCACGCATTCTCGCTAAATAAGAAAAACGCAAACTGCCAAGTAGTTTAAAAGCACTAAGACAAATTTATTATATACAAAATGTGAGCATTATCGGTGACTGTATCAAAGTTTTGGCACTGTGACAGTTTCAGTGAAAGAAAAGCAGGTGCTATTGTCACTGACAACTATTTGTGCCATTGTTGCTGACGGCAGCAACTACGTTCAGTCAAATGATTTAAAGGTATTCAAAAGCTATTATTGTGCGACCATGGGAACTAGCAGCGCATTTCGAAAATATTTTAACTGAACGTTGTTGCTGTTACCACGAACACTGATAGAACTTGCAAGTCCCTGTGTCTTCTTTAACCGCATTGCAATGTCGTCGAAGCGCGCATTGTTAACCATTTCAAGATGAAGATCGGTAAACCAGGCTTACACAGTGGTCTTGAGGAATAGCCAAGCGAAGATGATTCTTGCAAATTTACCATTGGAATGACTGTTTCGATAAGTGAGCCAGTTATTCTAGTGGTACATTTCCCAAAATAGTCTTGTCTTGGCCTGTAAATGAACATTCAATAAGGAAATACTTTAATTTTCTTGATCAAATTCAGACATTACAGGGATAACGTAGCATTAAGGGCAGGCTTACAGCTTGAAAACAATGTTGCTGAAAACTGTTGCTGTCATAGAGAGAAAAAGCTTGCAGCAACATTCTTTCGAAAACCAACAATACGTATTGTATAAAGTGGAATGGTTTTGAGTAGTATACCTTTATAACATTCGTATCATTACCTGTAATAGAGGGATCCATTTAGCTATGCCACGCATATTTCTAGCTATGCCCCGCCCATTTCTAGCTAAGCTCAACCCACGCTCTGCGCACGCTGGGATCGATTTCTATACTTTGACCCTGAATTCTCAGAATCTCAAATAACAAATATAACTATACAGCTAAGCGATTGCAAATTTTGAAACTAATGTGATTTGTGGTGCCGTTCCTAACAGCGTCCAGTCAAAGTAGATTCAAAATGGTCAACACAATGCTTAGTAAATATTAAATCGTAAACTTGACGGAGTATTCCAGCTCCATGATGGAGTAATTAACAAGGTGAATTACAACTAGATCATTCACACGCACCAGCTGTCAAAAGTAATTTTTAAACTGTCATGTTATTTTAACAAACATAAAAAACAGACTCTAAACTAGCAAGTAACTCTCCGTAACTTTATTTATTACAATTTAAAGTATATTTATTAAATTATTTATCATTTTATTTTATTTTATTTTATTTTATTTTCAAACACCAATAATTTATCTTGGCTATCAGGTCGAATAGATTGCCAATATCCTGTCTCTGTCTGATATAACGTCTCCAGCGGGTACGACTCAAGCGCTTGGGTGGGCGGGTGATTCTAACACCTCTGTTGGCGCCAGTCTAAGCTAAATTATAAGCTGTTTTCGTGTAGTCTATGTGATTTCTCGCAGCAATTTCGAATTTCTAGCGCACGTTTTAAGTATCATCATACAATACTACTATAACAATTCGAACATCTTTGCAAAATAGATTTTATAACGTGTTCAGGGCATGTTTTAAAATAATTGAGTATAGATTTTAAGGTTATATAATTTCCGTCTACAGGTAGCAGAAAAATCAATTTTGACTATCGAACTTGAATAATTCTGATGAAAATTGCGAATTGCTTATGTTCCTGCCTTCAAATGAAAAAGGACGCGAGAAAATTATTTGCTACAAATTAGATTTATGTATAGTTAGAATCTACACTAAACATAGATTCTAGTTTATAGTGTTAATTTGGTGGCAAAAATGTAATAATGTGAATTACTTTGATTTAGAGGTGAATAATACCCCCAGTGTTTTCACCCTAACATATATTCACTATGGGGCAGACCCTGTTATATAAAACACAAAAGGACGTAATCTGCCCTTTGACAAGATTATTATAATTTACATCATTAGTAAGCTAATAGATTTTACTTTCTGGTCATATGTGTTAAATTCTAAACAAATCATAAATACTATTAGAAAATGCCGATTTTAGATACCTCTCCTCTTTAGTTCATGGTAAATATCTGGAACAGTCTTACTACCAAACTAGCGCAGGCGCACTGAAATTGTGTCTCCATTATTGAGCATGCTACTTAAGTATTGAGTGTTATCAGTAAATCTTCCTTTGAATAATATCATGGAATTTAGATGTTTATGGTAATTCAGGTCAAGTCCATAGCTTATAGCCCCTGTTACTCACTTACTGTTGTCGACATAATAGGCCAACTCTCGACATAATGGGGTGCTTAAGGTCCGTACGCAAACACAATTAGCTGTTGTTATTAACTGAGACCATTTCACGCGAATCGGTGTGTATTTTATTAAATATTAACACATGTTGGATCTATTTCAACCCTTTATGCAAAGTTGAACCAGTCGTATCATGGTCACTTTAACCCTTTCACAACGAATTCTGCCCACACCGGCCTCTGTGGTGGTCTTGTGGAATGTATATTTGCAGGCCAAGAGAAGACTATTTTTGAAATTTTACCACTGGAATGACTGGCTCGATAACCGAGCCAGTCATTCCAGTGGTAAATTAAAAAAAATTACTCTTCTCTGGGCCTGCAAATGGACGTTGAATAAGCAAATATTTAAATTGTCTAGAACAAATTTAGTCATTAACTGGTTAAGTCGTCATATCGAGTTAATTATGTCAACATAGCGCTCGACTTTATGCCAACATAATACACAAGACAAGAACCACGCTACTTCCATCCTCTGCTGCGGACTTATTCAGTTATTTATGTCGTATGACTTGAATGACAAATTCATCTAAACCCTTTGAGCACTGAATTCCCAGAATCATAATTTCAAGACATTGTACTGGTAAGCTGTTGGATCTGTTGACACCAATTTGACAGGAACGAGCTACCAGTCACATTATTTTCAAAATACTCAAAATAATAACTTTTAAGTCGTAAAGGTTTTGGGAGTGTTGACATTTCGGGTTAAAGGGTTAAAGGCGGACACATTCAGGCAAGGATCAAGCTTTGCCAAATATCAGAATCTCACTTTCAATAATAATAATAATAATAATAATAATAATAATAATAATAATAATAATAATAATAATTATGATAATAATAATAATAATAATAATAATAATAAAACTAATAATAATAATAATAATAATAATAATAATAATAATAATAATAATAACAATAATGTATGTATGTATGTATGTATGTGTGTATTTTTATTTTATTGACGCACTAGCAACGTGGGGCTTCAATATCCATGTGCTAACCAGCCGACAGTCATGCCCCCCCCCCTTAGTTTAATCTGTTGATCACCATCTCCCGGTCGGGGGACCAAACCGCCATACTGCAACTCCGCATAGCATCAGCAACCAGACATCTTTCCACTGGACCACCGCACCAAGACAAACATCTCAGGTTAGCAGACCAGCTTTCACATGTCTGATATACTGACACACTGACGATTCATATGGGACTATCTGTGGATGCATCTGCCACGATTCAATACTAGGCTGTTAAGCCTATTGTACTCTGACTCCATCATGGCTCTGGCAGTATATGTATTTTTATTTTATTGACACACTGGCAACGCGCGGCTTCAATTTCCACGTTCTAACCAGCCGACAGTCATGCACCCATTAGTTTAATTTGTTGATCACCATCTCCCGGTCGGGGATCGAACCGCCATACTTCAACTCCGCATAGCATCAGCAACCAAACATCTTTCCACTGGACCACCGCACAAAGACACAGGTCTCGGGTTAGCAGACCAGCTTTCACATGTCTGATATACTGACACACTGACGATGCATATGGGCCTATCTATGGATGCACCTGCCACGATTCAATCCTAGGCTTTTAAGGCTATTATACTCTGACTCCATCACGGCTCTGGCAGTATATGTATTTTTTTATTTTATTGACGCACTGGCAACGTGTGGCTTCGATTACCATGTGCTAACCAGCCGACTGTCATGCACCCATTTGTTTAATTTGTTGATCACCATCTCCCGGTCGGGGATCGAACCACCATACTGCAACTGCGAATAGTATCAGCAACCAGCCATCTTTCCACTGGACCACCCCACCAAGACAAACCTTTAGGGTTAGCAGACCAGCTTTCACATGTCTGATACATAGAAACACTGACGATTCATATGGGACTGAACATCCCAGTGTTTGGACAGTGTTTGGATACGACTACCGACACACGCATGCGTTGAGTCCATACAATGCCTGTGCAGCTGCGTCCACATTTGAGGCCACATTGACATGGACCTGGCGAAGTCATCTATCTTGTCTCGGATGTGGCATAGAGAAACATTGGCTAGAACATATTCATAGCTGTTGAGGAGCACAATGGGCCGCAGATTGTCTGTGGACAGGTGACTTCTTGGGCTTCGGTAGTGCGATAAGGGTGCCTTTGGCCTACGGTATCAACGGGACGCTGGTGCATAAAAGCCAGATAAGTTTTGAGATAATGTCATTTGCATATTTGAGTTGTTCTTCGCTCATGCCATCAGGTCCAGATCAACGCCCATTTTCCAGGGCTTTAAGTGTCAACTTCTGCTGTTTCAGTTGGTGTTAGTAACGGCATGTGGTCTCCAGAGAACGGGTGCAAGGCTGCCTTGGTCTGAAGAAACCTAGTAAGTGCTCTTAGCAGAATGGGAGAGAGAGAGAGAGAGAGAGATGATGGGAGAGGGGGGGGCGGTGGGAAAGGTAGGTAGAAGGGTCATAGTGAGGTTGATGGAGGCATGGAGAGGGTGTGTGTAGAGAGAGAGAGAGAGAGAGAGAGAGAGAGAGAGAGAGATAGAGATCAGAATTGTTTAGAGAGTGAGAGAGTGAGAGTTGGTTGGAGAGAGAGAGAGAGAGAGAGAGAGAGAGAGAGAGCGAGAGAGAGAGAGAGAGAGAGCGAGATAGAGAGAGAGAGAGAGAGAGAGAGGGAGAGAGAGCGCGCAAGGGAATATATGTAGCTACGAAGCTTCCAGTTCAGTCTTTTGTACAGGCCATAGAATATTGTTTAATGAAACATCGTGAGGAGCAATATGAAACATGAATATGAATTTCTAAATTAATAATACCACGCATTGATTGGTGAAACGAAACCCACTCCGGTGGGTGCCGTAACATGTACACAATGCAGAGTGTGGCTTGTTCACAGAAGATTTGCCGGAAACAGCAAGACAAACTGTGAAACTGATGCAAATCCACCGTATTATGAGGATACTCTTGTTAGATATTTGGACATTTATAATGGCATACTGCTCCCGCGTACGGCGGGAATTAAAACAGCACTTTTCACAAAATGTATCATCGCATTTCATGAAGCATTTGCATCCATTGGAATGACATCTAAAAAGGTAAATGAACTAGACATCTGTAGTTTGGGACTATGGTATTAAACGTAGGAAAAGATGACACCAGCTTTCATTAAATCTACTACTAAAGACAGATATGTTAAACGTATGATCTATTGGTTGGCTAATTGTTCAACACAAAGCACAACTGGGCGTGTGTCTTTCAACACTGGTTTCAATTGTAAATAGCGGTCACGTGCATTTGGATGATATCACACTGAATTATCTTTAAGTCGGTCATACGTTCACGCATACAGTTGCTGTACACCATAGAGTCGGGAAGGAACTGCCACAATGCGCAGGTGGCAAGGGGTCTGCCTTTCCTGACTTCAGATGTTTGCAAATTCAGAAAACTGGATGTTCTCCGACGCTAAACAATGGTGATTACCTATATAAATCAGGACATTCACAGTCACAGATTAAGAAAGACATGGCAATGCCTGCATATATACACTCGTGTAGTATAATTTCAGAGATGTTCACGAGTTATGTATTACACGCAGCCACATGAGGAAGAAGCCTTTACATCCACCGACTTCCTACTAAATAGATTGTATCTGACGAACATCTGACACGAGTACCGGAGAATCACAAACAGAAGAGAGATAAATATTACTAGAAAGTTAAATATTGTTGCTAAACTGGGTCCCTTGATACCACAAAACAAGGAGATAATGCTGGATATATCCCGTTGTCGCGGGGCAATCTGAATGTTTCATAGCAAATTAGGTTAGGGCAATATCCCAAGAAGTATAATACATTTCTACGAAAACTGGAAACTGATCTAAGTCAGAATGTAAACCTACTTGAGCAATGCAATTTATTGAGAAACTTCAATTTTACTCAGTGAGTGTCATTCGCACACAAGACGATATATCGGGTGATTCATAAAAACGATCCTAAACTGTTGGACTAGCTCTCAGTAAGTACCGGTATGCAACCAATCATAATCTAACTGCGCAAACATATGGCTTATATTTTGAAAGCGTGTCATTCTACATCCTTTGAGATTCAATCAAATGTGTTTAGTGAGGGTCGTCAAAATTAGGTTACCATACTCATCAATTACAAAGAGGTCATTTCTTTCAACACGATGTGACACTTCTAATCTCTTCCAATGCTGTTTGTGCCCAAGATTCTATAGAACACATGCGCGATATCAGGTTGGAAGAAAAGACTAATAGCTGGGTGAATGAGAAATGATGTAGACATTTTGGAATTGATGAGTATGATACAAATAAATTTGACTCCATTAAAAACGACACCCGCCTATGTGATTGGATGGATAGACCTTCACGAAATTTGGAGCAAGAAAGTTTTAAAATATAGAACACATGCCTCTGAATGCATTACTAAGTTGAAAGAACGTATACTTAATAGATTTACACAAAACCTGGCAATAAAATATGGTAAAATTATCTTTAAAATGCTGAAATTGACTGTAAGATATTCCAACCCATCTGGCAATGATCTATTGTGACACGTTTTATGCCATTAATCGTGCTAAAGTTATCGAGTTTATGAATTATCAACATCACTGAGACAAATATCAGTATCAGCCATGTCTTGGAACTGGGACACTCTAAGGTCACGGGAATGAAGGCATAGATTTGGCACACGCACCTTTATGAAAATAGTATTAATCATCACATATGATTTAACCAAATGGATGGACAGGACAAAAACTGTAATCCCCATTTTCACATTTTTGTGGTAAGGTCACTTACTGCCTTTTGCCTTTTCTGGGCAGTGTTGCTGCCTTTGGTATGTTTATTAAATAGTAGAGGCATTCAATTCGTACAACGTGTCGGACTATTAGGAGTTAAAGACGGATCATATATAATCATTTATGACGTAATGATTATGATGTTATCCTACACGCCGCTTAGCTTATTATGACGTCAGATTGATAGATGGATATTCTGGAGCAGTGGATTGCATTCCCATACAAACAGGTTAGCTTATGCCATCCGCAACACGTCTGGACTCCAAATGCACAGATTAGACAGCTTAATATCCAACCTTGCTCGCTTTCTTGTCAATTTAAAAAATGAATTGCTTCATTTCAAGTATAAAAGCCTACAGGATGTTCGTAATCGAGATTTACACTTACGCAATTTTATTACACGGGATGTTCGTAATCGAGATCTACACTTATGCAATTTTATAACACTTACAAGACTAGATAGTTGTAATTGTTAATATGATTATGTTTTAATCAATATAGATTTCACTAGTTATACTATGTATAGAGTCCATGTTGATTATTGTATTAATTATGTTAGGGGTTATTATACGGCGTGCAGTATCGTATCCCCGTGATCCAGACGGATCGCAATGTATTGTGTGTGTATGTTCGCAACACCGCCTCAGCGGACATTGTGTGTCTAATCTGTGTAAGTGCGTGTCGCACATTATCACAATGTGTAATGTAAACATCCACCGTCTCACATTGTATATAGTTCTGTGAATGACCGTGTGGGTGAAAACTGTACGTGCATCATAAAACTTAGGATTCAATACAGTAAATCGATGCTTGAAATCCACAGAACTTTCATCACTCAGAAACGTCAACGATGACTGATTAACTGATGATGGTGTGCCTGGAAACTGAGATGACGTCATCTAAATTTTCAGGCCCATCGTCATCAGTTAATCATTCATCAACAGATAATCAATAATCATCAGTTAATCAATCATCCTCAGTTAATCAATCTTCATCAGTTAATCAGTCATCATCAGTTAATCAGTCATCAACACATCTAGAGTTCAGGATTTTCTGGACTAAACACGATTACACCAGTTACCAACCACTCACGGTTTACACTTCCATGCAGAATACGATATCATCTTTCATGCAGAAACTGTTAACTAGCTCCTTGTTGTTATGGTCATTAACCACGATTCGAACTAGCAAACTGGCAAACTGTCAGTTGGGTTGGAGTTATTGGGCCAACCCATCACCTTAAAGACAATGTATATAATAATATGCGTAGGATACTGTTTATTATCTAAATCAGTAAGTCAATGTAGGCCTATTTGCTAATTAGTTTGCCGGATAGTATTTTAGTCTCATCTGCGAAGCAGAACGCGAGACATAGGGATCACTAATTCCGGCGGCGGCGGCGGCGGCGGTGTCGTTGGCGGCGGAGGCAGCGGCGGCGTTGTCTGTTATTTGTGCAGTTTCGGTTACGGTTTATTCATCAACTTATTTTTCAACACTGGCTCATCCGATCTCAATGAAACTTTACAGAAGGGATCTATACTAAACAAGGATGTGATCTACATAACAAGAGATTTTATTTTGGGGCGTTTTATCTATTTTTTTCACGGTTTTGTACTTTGACTTTTTTCATGTATTTTGCCAGTACCGTTTTGGTTACGGTTTATTAAAACGGCATTTACGCCCACAAGTGGTTATCGGATTTCAGCAAAACTTCACATACAACTAGCCCACATACAAATAAATTCATTTTCAAAATCTTTCCATATTTTGTCGGCATTGGAGCTTTGATAATTGTATGGCCGATTTGCATCCGGGTTATATTATTATGCTGTGGTTAAGGCTTTTTCAAATGACAATGTACTCAGCAAAGACTTGGTTTTGAAACTTGAAACCTTGATTAGACATATGTGCACGGATGTGCATGACACCTTTGGAATTTTGTTCTGACTCCCGGGGTTGGGCCCAGCGGTCAAAAATCAAAATTGGCCAGTAATTATCGATTGTAATGCAACTCCTCATAGACCATTTCAGATATACATGATTGATTTATTCCACAATAAGCCATGCGCCCTTGAGTGTACATTTAAAACACACACACACACACACACACACACACACACACACACACACGCGCGCGCACACACACACACACACACACACCCAGCCATATATATATATATATATATATATATATATATATATATATATATATATATATATATATATATATATATATATATATATATATATATATATATATATATATATATATATATATAATGTCTATCAAATAGCAAAGAATTCCAAAGACATACAATTTATACAACGTGTCAAACTCTTTTTGATTTGATGACTGTCTATATAGAACCCTTTGTGACGTAATGATTGTGACGTCATCATACACGCGCCCAACTGATTATGACGTCATACTAGGTCAGATGATGAATGGATACTTTGGAAAGGTGAATTCGTACGTGTCAGACTATTAATCGTTTACGACTGACTATGTCGAGGCATTCATGGCATCATGGTTGTGACGTCATCTTACATATCACGTAGTTGATTATGACGTCATATGATCAAGGGATATGCTTGGACGGGTCCATTTTATCATGTATATATGTATAGATCTAAAAGGTGCATATCCACAGCAGAATGCCCGAAAACAAAACCACATGCTCCTAGAGGCCTAAACTGTGCACCCAGATGCAATGAAACGAAATAAATCCCAGCACACGATGATTTGACTACGCATATTAATTAACATAATTTCTTTAAGCTGCCACATTGAATTAGAGGCACGAATCTCCAATTCAAATTCACAACTAACCTTACGAAATGTATTTATATGGAATGAAATCATCATGCCATGCTAACCCCGCCACACTACATCGAGATACACAATCCAAGCCCCCAAAAGTACATACTCTCAACAATTCTATTCTCAAGCATTCTGGCGCGAGCATGCACCTTTAATTACTGTAAGTTGTTATTTATGATGATTTGCCTAAACAAGCAAAAATACAAACAAATATCAATCATGTACATCATGTGTATTATGCTGATTGTTTTTGAAAATGTTTCTTATTTTTTCAGACTAAGAATTTTGCTTATGTTTGGACCATTTGCCTTTCGGTTAGCCCCAGGGTGCCAGTTGTCACTACAATGACTTCAAGTTACTCCTGGCCAGAAAGACTACATGGTTCAGTCTCCAAGATATGCTTGCCCGATGCGTAGTACCATGGGTATTTTGAATCGGCATGTTGATTGTCAAATTTCAAAATGAGACTATCTTTATATCCTGTGGTGTACAAGTAATATACAGTACAGGTAAGCTATTTGCTATCTTCTCATAGCCCTTGTGGAATGTTGGTATGACCCCAGGGGTACGGCCCTGGGGTGGGATATGTGGGTAAAAAACCGTTTTGTATTTTAATTGCGGCATTTGGCGGACGACGTTCGTCGTTGACGTAAATTCACATAGTTGTTGCGTAGCCTGAAAGCACTGGAACCGTATTCACGAAGAGGGCTTATTCCCTAGAAGAGGCGTAGCTACAGCAAAAGCCCCCACCCCCACCCCCGGCGTAGCGTAAGTCGGTATTCACGACAAGGGCGTAGCTTACGCCCATCCATAAAATCCGGAGTAACTTATGCCATCCAACTACAAGGCAGTATGGACAGCGTTTCTGACGCGGTGTGAAATTTTAGTCAAATTTCGGATATTACGGATGTTATAAATTGAATTTACATTTACCTGCTTTTTGTAAATATTAACTGTTATTTAAATGAAGCCATAGCAGCCGCTTTTTACATATTTGAGCTGAATACTTTTCCTATTTCTGTATTCAACGCACCCACGGTGCGCTGAATGTGAAACTGAAACAATTTGGTGAATACGGTAGAGCGATACGTCATTGCCTGGCAACGAGCGCGCGTGAACGGCCTGAATGACGCGTTGCGGTCAAGTCAAGTTTACCCAAAACGGCTTGAGAACGCTAAGGAAAAGTTGTAGGAATATAAAAATGACATGTTTTCGCAGCACTATAGTTTTTGTAACTTCAAATTAATGAAATGGTTATATGCTAGGTTAGTCAGACTCGATAGAATGTCCAAATGAATATTATGTATTTATTTATTTATTAAGCGTACATCTTGCATTTTGAGTCGACGGTCGCTAGCCTATTGTATTGTATTCATTCCATTTCACCCCACTGTATCCCGTCTCATTTCTGCAACAGCTCCCGGCAGCATTGCCGACGTCTCACATGCTAACAGCCACTGGATATAGTGGCCGGACCCATAGCTAAGCCTCCTCGCTCCTTCTATTTCACCTTTTGTATCGGAGCAAGGAGGCGAGCGTATGGAAAAAAATATATTGAAAGTTGGGACGGGTGGGTGGGCATGTCTGTCTCCTTGTTCCGCTTTCGACCTTTACAGGAACAAGGAGATGAGGCAGTATGGAATCCAAAAGTGAATAAATGGGGAATAATATAATGATCTTCTTCTTCTTTTCGTTCGCTGATCATACCGCCAGTCATGTAAGTGACTATCGACATGATCATAAGCGTTAAGTGCGTGGATCCATGGTTTATTAGAGTGATAATAATAATAATAATAATAATAATAATAATAATGGTGATGATGATGATAATAACGATAATAAGGATGATATTAATAAATTAAAAAAATAAAAATAAAAATAATAATAATATGGCATCGGTAACTACACTACTGTACCTCTCATGTAACTCTGTATATTTGGAGAATAAAGTCATTCATTCATTCATGCATTCGACATAAAATCTGGCGTAACTTATGCCCTTCAACTACAAGGCGTAAGTCATTATTTACAGCGTTTTTGACGTGGTCTCGAATTTTAGTCGAATATCGGATATTAGTTTGTTGGTTATCGGCAGCAACAATTATCAGTCAAATTGCTGTAAAACATCTAGCTTAGCACGTTTCACATTTGCAAAAGTAAATACACTGGTAGAATCAAACTACTCTATGGCTTACTACACCTTTATACATGTAGATCAGTTCACCTTGGAGACCAACAGTACAATGACTAGCATTAGCGTTACGAGAATGGTTTTACACTGGACTTGGCGCGACAGCGAGAACAATAGAATCCCAAATAATTGCGGCTACAAAACCCAAAGCAAAATGGCGGCTCATCAGAAGACGATCGTCACCGAAATGTTCAAATATTGTCCTAATGTTATTGCTTCGGGATAACTTGCGGATTCGGTTATACTCCTGGGGTCGTATTCGCGAATGGGGCTTACGCCCTAGAAAAGGCGTAACTAGGGCGTAAGCCCCAACGTGGCGTAAGTCGGTATTCACGAAAAGGGCATAGCTTACGCGCTATCCATAAATTGAATAGGCATCTCATATCTCGAGCAAAAGTGTCTATATTTAATCGAACACAAGAGCTGTAATTATACAAACAAGTATTAGCTAACGATATTGACAGCTCGGCTCTAATTATTCTGAGAGGAATTTGATAACTTTGCGTCTGCCTTGGTCAGCAACGACTGTCATTCGAATTACTAGAAATATTTTCAAAATGTGTTACTACACTGGAATCCTTCTGATTAATTTGAGAACAATGTTGTTGAAAGTTGTTTTCAAAACGTTAACTACTAGTATTTGGTGCTGAGTAGTACGCAACTCATTTGAAGGAAAGTTGTTGCGGCTATCGTCAGCAACAATTACCAGCCAGCATGTTATAAAAATATCTACCGCCTTCACATCTATCATAGAGAATACACAATTAGAATCGACCTGCCATGCACTTACTACACGATATGCAGATAGATCCGCTCACCTTTCAGTGCAATGCCTGGCATTAGCGTTACAGGAATGGTTTTATGCAGAGCATTGGGCAGAAGTGAGAACAATAGAATCCCAAATAATGGCGCCCACACATATCAAAGTATAATGGCGCTCAGAAAAATACGATCGTCATTGAGTTTTTCTAAATATGTTCTAATGTTAATGCTTCAGGATAACTTGAAGGATGGCGAGTATTGTACTCGCGTCGCTAGATGCAAGGGCTAATGCGAGAGTGGACTGCTTCTTCTTAATATATGATTCGATAACTATGGTGGAATGAGAGGGATCTTCTCCAACCATTGACGGAAGCTTACTTATCTGTAAGGGTCCCAAAGAGGTAACCCAAAAGAGGAATTCCATTTCTCGCTATGCCACGCCCATTTCTAGTTAAGCTCCGCATACGTTTTGCGCATGCGTGTTTGGAATCGATTTAATACTGTGAACACTGAATTCTTAAATTTCCATTTTCAAAGTAACTAGACAGGTAAGTTGTTGAATATTGTGAAACTAATTTTACTGCGCGCTATTGGTGCCTATGGCAGTAACAGCATGCAGAATAAAATTAGTTTCAAAATATTCAACTGAATGCTTTTTAAATAGTAAATCCACCAAAGACATACACTTCACGCTTCCAGAGTATCCACCAATCAGCTGACGCCATAACCAACTCAGTGGTGTGTAGGATGAGGTCATAATCATTACGTCATAAATGATTCTATATGGCCCGTCTTTAACTCTTACAAGTCTGGCATGTTGTATGCATTGTATGTCTCTACTATTTAATAAACCTGCTGTTGAATATAGGTAGCAACAGCACCCAGTCCAGTGGCGTAGCCAGGTTGACCAGGGCCCCCACTGCAAGAATTATTACAAGCCCCCCCCCTCACCTCTCCACCAACCTACGTTCAATTCCAAGCCAGAAATTTGATTAGCGGATGGTGTGTGCGTGTGCGTGCGTGCGTGCATGCGTGTGTGTGCGGGAACCATGCAGCTGCAAAATAGGAGTATAAGAGCGAGCATGGCTTTGCTTTTAAAGCATTTCTAAAGCAATCAAGGGTGAATCATAGAATTTAATAAGAGAAAATTATTCTCATTCGAGGTCAAGGCACTATTGATTACAAACATACAATAGTTCAATCAATCTGTTAACTGACCAATCATCAGTTACAGCGCACCTATTTTAAAATTTCCATTGCCTTTTTCAATGTTCACTTGACGCGCACGTTCTGATTCAATGCTCAGTAAACTGGGGCTCTTTACCCTTGCCTGTGGCATCGTGCTTCTCAAATAGTTCTTTATTAATTTTAGTTTTGAGAATGATCTCTCAGCGCTGGCAACTGTTACCGGTGAGGTTAGGAATAACATCAAGGCTGTACACATGTCACGGAAGCCTGAAGACAAAGTATAGTCTCTAACAATTAATAACTGTGCCACACCCTTGGTTGTACTATCTTGTCCAATCTGATCCCATAGTACAGTTCAGAATCGGAGTATTTGATTGGCAAAATCATGTATCCTTCGATCAATACTCACCATTCTATTACTTCTGATATACAGCTGGCCCTGACAGCTGGCTCTGGGACTAGAGACTTAGAAAGCTTTACCGACCCGTCTACCATGAAGCTCATTCTTGTTTGTATAGCAACAAGAGATGCATGCTGTTTGCAGTTGGACAGATCTTAAAGAGTTTTAGCCTAAGGCTTTGTGTCTGTAATTAATTGTGATAGCTTGTGCGTTCTCAAAGGAGTTTTGGATTAATATGGATATATAATGATATATATATATATGATAATAAAGATGATAACCAGGTTGTATATTTCCTTATTATTCCATAGTTAAAAGACTTAGGTCTCTAAAATTTCGTCTGTGTCGCATGTTCCAATTTCTAACCCCAAAGAATCTGGGACGTGTGTTAACAGCGAAATATGCCGGATGATCGCTTTCTTTAAACCCCAACAGGCGATGGGCAGATATGAAAATAGGTGTTAACTATGGTATTTTGAACACGCATATCGGCTGACGTAGTTTTCCGTAAGATCTGAGCGGGTGATGTCACACCCGGGTGTCTCGGATATTTATGTTAAGAAATTTTTTTCATTAATTCGCGCATCTGATTCTGGGTGCTGCGTAACAAATGGTACCAGAACACTTTGGAATTTTCAAGTTGTGCGTGTTATCACGATCTGTTTGCAAAGATCGGTGGTTTCAAAATTCCTGATTAAGATGTGTGGTCTGCAGTTTAACCGTGTGCTACATCAGTTTGTTATACATTTTGTTGTTTCTTCACATATCGTTTTGGCTTTCGTTAGGAGTATAATTTATATGTATTAGTAAATATACCCCGAATGCTATGCGATATGATTCCTGGTTCCGTGATACATCCTTGAGGATCAGTGTATGGGTGTATTATTGCCCGCTTCGATCGTGTCGCCATACTCAATGCGATCTTTGCTGTAACGTTGAGGGGTGGGGTGCGGGAGAGTTACAGTTAATTTATGGTCAATATATTTGAAAATTAATTGTCTGCCTTCCATCTCTGTTTCGTTCCGCTTGCTTATTGTAGGTGTGTGTGCGTGCTTATTTATAGGCCGAGCCAGCTCCGCCATCATGTGACGAGTGCCACAAGTTCGTCCAGATCCTGTTTAAGGACCATGTCTGCTTTCGGTGTACCAAATGTAACCTTGATGATAGGTGTAATGTAATGTATGTGCAGTGTGGTCGGTTGACATGATGCTACAGTTCCTTGCCCAGAAGGACTTGGCTGTGTCTGACGCGGGGTCAGGCGGACCGAAAGCAAATCGTGGAGCGTCCGTTTCGGCCCTTGGGGGCGCTCTACGTCTGCAGCCGGAGGTGACGGAGATTGCACCGCCGGCGTGGTTTGGTCCGGCTATGCAGGGCTTCCTGCGTAGCGTTCTGCCCACGCTGGTGTCGTCGCTGCTGCCGATAGCTGTAGGGCAGTCTCTCCTCATGCTTGGTTCGGACCCTGTTCTTGGACAGGGTTCTGGACTGGCCACCGAGGGAGCCGTCTCGTACGGCCCCCTGGCAGTCCCGTCGGGCTCCGGCCTGACGGGGTCTGTCTCTCTGCGGCCACCTCCGGGTGGTCCAGTAGCAATGGCCGGTCCGCCAGGCATGATTTCCTCATCTAGTGACGACTCTTCGGGGTCTGGAGATGAGGAGGCTGATGAGGAGAGGTTGCTGCGGCCTGTGATGCCGCGGGTGGAGCATATGGAGGTCGATTCCGTCCTGGACGGAACTGACCTCCATCTGTCTGGCTTGGCGGAAGCCAGGGCAGCGGCTCCGCACGTGGTTGAGGCCAATCTGGTACCGGACACCGGTCCCGTGATGGTTGGTTTGCCGCCAACCGACATGGTGACGGGTGTGCCGGGCCAGGCGTGGTACTCACCTATCTCGGCTGGTCCGGCGGTCAGACATGGGGTGCCGTTGGCGGGCGTGGTTGGCCACGGTTCCATGACTGCTACGGGTCCGCACGGTTTTCCGGAGGCAGCTGAGAAACTGATGGCAGTGGAACTGGCATTTTAAGAATTTCTTCCAATGACCAGGGGCAAGGCGTTATTGGTACGGTCGGACAATTCGACGGTAGTATCATACATAAATCGCCAAGGCCGGACACAGTCACCCACACTGTGTATCAAAGTGTGGCACTTGATTCAATGGCGCAGGAATTACTCGGTTGTTTTGAAGGCAGCTCACATTCCTGGGCGATTGAACATTCTGGCGGATGCTTTGTCTCGCAGACAGATGATTCTGCTGACAGAATGGTCTCTCACTCCTCCAGTTCTTCACAGGATCTTCGAGCATTGGGGTAAACCCAACGTGGTCTTGTTCGCCACACAGGAAAATGCTCAAATCATGACTTATGTCTCGCCGATTCCAGATCCAAATGCCGTCGATACAGACGCTCTGGCGATAAGCTGGAGAGGGATGAACGCCTACGCGTACCCACCCACCATTCTTCTGCCGAAGATATTGGTATAGCGCCGTTTTGGCCCAGCAGGGCGTGGTTCATGGATCTTCTAGATCTGCTGGTGGAGAACGCAGTGCAGTTACCCGAGATTCCGAAGATAATCTCCCAGGCCAAGGGACGCTTCCTACACAATGTTAAAATTGACTGCGTGGATGTTATCAAACAACGTTCCACGTCAGAAGGCTTTTCTCGACAAGCTGCTGATTTCATCGCAGCTGCGAGAAGGAGGTCAACCTTCGAGTCATATAACACCAAGGTTAACAGATTTGCAGACTGGTGTGAAGGAAAGGGTATTGATACCTTTCAATCCACTATTCAGCCAATAGCAGACTTTCTCTGTGAGCTGTTCTTTTCAGGACTAGCTCCCGTCACAATTGCCGGATACAAGTCAGCTTTGGCATCAGTTATCCCATGTCTAGCCAACAGGGATAGTCCAGATGTGCCCCAGTTAAATGTGATGGTGAAGGGAATGAGCAATCTCCGACCGAGACAACCGGTAGTCATTCCAGCCTGGAGTCTATCTTTAGTGCTTAATGTACTGGCCAAGCACCCTTTCGAACCGTTGCGTTCGGCTAGTCTAAAGCATTTGACTCTAAAGGCGGTCTTTCGATTGGCTGCTTCCTCAGCTAGAAGGCGCAGTGAGATCCATGCACTTTCAGCAGAGAGGGACCGATTTATTATCTCCGGAGAGGGTCTGCTTCGTCTGCCAAGAGCAGAGTTTATGTCAAAGAATCAATCTTTGAGATATCCCGGCAAACCGCTCAGTATACCGAAACTAACAAGGTTTGATCGTGATGCCAGTGTCTGGTGCCCAGTCCGTGATTTGACTAAGTACAGAAAACGGACACACTCGTTACGGTCGAATGATAGACATCTGTGGATCCGCCATAAGAAGCCATATGGCGCCACATCCAAGGATTCTATCTCTCGATGGGTAGTCGAATGCATTCAGACTACCCATGAGATTGCGACTCGGCACCAGGTGCAATGCGCAAGGGCACACGATGTTAGAGTAATAGCCGCCTCGACCACCCTTTACAATGGTGTTCCGTTAGAGGACATCATGGCTGTTGCACAATGGCACTGTGAGTCCTCTTTCCCGGATTACTATATGAAGGATGTGTCAGACTCCGCCAATCCACTCGCTTTAGCTGTTTTGGAACAATAGTTATGCGACCGCACTGCTCTTCTCCCTTTTTTAGCATTTGTAAGAAGGAATTTAGAAGCAGACATGGTCGAGCGAGAGGATCACAACCAGATTGTGTCACTGATGGCCGGACAAGTGCATGGTTGGAGGCGCCACGTCTGAAATCCATAAATCATGAGGTAATTGAAGATTGAGAGTTTTTTGTATTATGTCTATATATCATGTTCATTCATCTTATATATTCATGCTCATTCCCAGGCTAATACATATATGTATATGCAAAGAGCAGTTAATCCTCTTGGCATATTTGTGTTTTCAGGCGAGATGCATGTTCGTGAATTCTCTCCCTTTTCTTAGGAGAAAAGGTGGGGGGTGGGCGGCAGTGATGCGAATGTGATTCGGTTCCGTTAACTTGATGGTCCTTTTAGGTCTCCATTAGTCAAGTTTAAGTCTAGCTCTTTCTCCAAGGGGCAAAAGTAGCAGTTATGGCTTGCCCCTTCCCACTAGGTTACTGACCAAATCTGGTGTATATCAGAAGTAATATAATGGTGAGTATTGACCGAAGGAGAACGAAGGAAATTTCAATTTCCCTTTCTCCGAGATCTAACAATACTCACCATTGTATTACCGACCCTGTCTCCAAGCCCCACAGAGGCAAGCCATGGGTTTCTCTTGTTTGGTGGCTATGCACACAATATGAGCTTCACGGTAGCCGGGTAGTCGGCTCCCAACTGCCGAGTACCCGGTTCCAAGGAGTCGGTAAAGCTTTCTAAGTCTATAGTCCTAGAGCCAGCTGTCAGGGCCAGCTGTATATCAGAAGTAATAGAATGGTGAGTATTGTTAGATCTCGGAGAAAGGGAAATTGAAATTTCCTTCATTCTTAAGTCATCCTGGTAATCAGTCGCCAGCTCACAGGCTTCTTTGAACAAAACATCATCTGTTTCAGACATGAAGACGCTTGGGTTCAAACATTTGAATCAATGCACTACCGAACGAAGACTATGGAAACGATTGTCCATCTGAAATATTACAATATCCATACAGGTCTTGAACACATTAATCCTGAAATGTGCCTCAGAGTCATCTAACCGTTGATCCATGCAGAGGTCACAAAAAAGGTCTTCTTTCTCCTAATTCGATACATGCGGAACTTTTCCTTAGCTCCCCCATGGTCTTGCCAATAAAGTAGCAGCGATGCACGTCTCGTCACAGCATTCTCCATATGAAGAGCGCTCTTTCATCCCAGTTTCCAAAAGTGTCACTGTAGTAATAAGGTCAGTCTGGTTGGACTGCCAACGCGCGGACGCTGTGTCAGCTGCTTGGAGAATTCTGTCCATTAGAATTACTAGAAACACGAAATCAAACTACTCTAATTGTTTCTTAATGCACAACACTTCTTCTCTTTCGTCAGCTTTTTTTTTTACTGTTCAAACATATTGTACTGAGGGTCTTCATTATTTGAAGATGCTGATGCCTAATGGCAGTCAAAGACTGATTCCGACTAGACCATCAAGTATGGTTTAGTCTTTTAAGGGTTAAATTAGACGTGACCATCATTTTAGACACCTATCCCACCGCTGTATGTTGTTGGCAAAGAAAACACACTTACTTACACCAATGTAACAATCAAGTTAGAAATTTCTGGAATTCAAGTTATGTGCAGCACAGTGAATATATGTGGCATTTGGCTGTATTTTCGTAATCAGTCTTTGTACTCCATTGTATACCACACTCATTGTTGCTGCTCCATCATATCCCTGCCCATGACATTTTGAAACCCTTTGGAATCCATTTGCTGTAACATGTCTCCTTCAGTTCTAACAGCAGATTGGTTCGTCACACAATAAAAAACAAGAAACACTTCGTATATTTTAATGCCAGATTGGATTCCATTATCATCATTTTTTCAACTTAACATATCTATAAGTCTGACTCAGTTGGTCTACCTTTGAAATGTCCTGCGTTGTATCAACTGGTATCGAGAAGAATGGGGGGGGGGGGGGAATTCTTAATGACCTGAATTAAAGACATTTGCAAGGTATTTGAAAATAAGTCAATAATTTCATTCTAATTTGCTGAACTAAGATATTTCACGGAGTGATCCGATATTGTCAAAAGCTTCTGAAGTACTGGATCATATTTAGCTATGAGTTTTACTAATGCCAAGAAATTACCACTGTTAACAATTCCTAGTTTCTCTCCATGTCCTTCCTGTGTAATGCTAGATTATGTGTAGTTAATGATAAAGTTATGTTCATGATACGATCTAGAACGTGTCGCCAACAGTTAATTTGCTTCTGGGCTTGTGCCTCTACCTCATGATGAATTGTTTCACCACATTTCCAATAAACAACCACAACACATGCGTCACCAGAGCACAGCCACATTTGCCATAGTGCTATTGCACTCTTTCTCTAATCAATTCCCCTCTCCCTCTCCCTCTCCCTCCCTCCACTCTCTCTCTCTCTCTCTATCTCTCTCTCTCTCTCTCTCTCGCTCTCTCCCTCTCTCTCTCTCTCTTTCTCTCTCTCTCTCTCACTTTCCCCCACCCCAAGAAATGTGTCGCCATTGAATCACAGGGCCCCTTCCAAGCCTGCCCCCCTCCAGTTGCGGGGGTGGCTGGGGCTATCCATACGCCACTGGCCCAGTCAAATTAGTTACAAAATATTCAATAGCTTATCGGTATAGTTTTCTGGAAATGGATGGTCAAGGGGTTCAGAGATCGATCGATCCCAACACGAGCGAGGTGTGGGTAGAGCTTAGCTAGAGGTCGATGAGGCATAGCTAACAATGGAAAGGTTCATTGAAGGATCCATGTGTTGCTTTTCCCCGTCCATCTATAGCTAATCTGCACCAATGCTTTGGGTCTGTTGATTGATATCCTTTTATCCATGACTCCCCAGAATCCCATTTTCAAGGTACATACATACAGGCACGATGTTGAATTCTTTGAACACTTACGTATGGATATGACACTGAATCGTGACACTGTTTCCTCCTGTACGCCCACCATTATCTGGTGGTAGTAGTTGCTTATGGTTCAAGCAGTATATAGCATGGTATATGTGTACGCTTCGATGAGGTCACCGCGCAAACGTCAGTAGACTAGACTAGGACGTGTCAGCGCTCAAAATATGCCTATGGCAACAACCACGCCCAGTCAAATTACTTTCAAAATAATCAAGATAATGTTTATTAAATCGTATATCCGTCAAAGATATATGATTAGTATCCTGGGAAGGTTTCTCCAGCTTCTTGGCGGATATTCTCTCGCAATTATAATTGAGACGTTAGCTTACACGTGACGTAATTGATTATGCCATCATATACTTGAGTGTCAGATATGATCAATCCATTCGCACACGTGACTAGCTAGTCAACGTTCATGACGGAGATAGATACGTCATCCAATAGGTATTTTGATTGCGACCTCACCCTACATGGGGCGTACTTGAACAAGCACGTCCTGTACCTGAGCAACAGATCGGATCCATCCATTGTGGGATCAAAATCTAAAACGCACCCGCAACAGATCTGAGCAAAAGACATTTTTGACACATTTTCAATACCAATGGTTCTCATGGAGCGATCTTCTCAAAACATTGGTTGATGTTTGTCTGTGGAGTCCTGAAGAACTGTCCTCAAAAGCTAAAAAGCATCAGCAACATCTCTCAGCAACATCGATTCCAAAATAGACACGTTTGACTATGCGGCCATCCGATTGAAAATATATCAACGACTCTGGTATTGGATACATTTTAGTGTTTTCATCAAAATGTATTCGTTTGCGTATCTGTTCCTCCGTCCGTATGCCTATCCTCCGCCCATGTACATATGTCCGTTCCTCCGCTCGCCTGCCTATCCTTCGTCCATACGTATGTATGTTCCTCCGTCCGTGTGTCTATCCTCCGCCCATACATATGTATGTTCCTCCGTCCGTCTGCCTATCCTCCACCCATACGTATGTCTGTTCCTCCGCTCGTCTGCCTATCCTCCGCCCATACATATGTATGTTCCTCCGTCCGTCTGCATATCCTCCGCCCATACGTATGCCTGTTCCTCCGCCCGTCTGCCTGTCCTCCGCCCCTACGTATGTCTGTTCCTCCGCCCGTCTATCTATACTTCGGCCCTATGTATGTCTGTGTGTATGCATATATAATGTGTGTCCGTCTGTTGTTGTTGTTGTTGATGTTGATGTTGTTGTTGTTGTTGTCATCGTTTTACCGCTATAAGAATGATATCCCCTTAAAGATAGTCTTGATATACAGATTGGTGTAAACAATATCTTATATGATAAGGTCTTGAGAGTTGAAACCTAAACGAAAGAAATCTAAGAAGCAAATACAACATACGCCTGAACGCCGTCATAAGCATGTGATGAGTGCAGGTGGCCAGATCGAGGCAATGGCAAATGAGGACAGCAACCTGTTGGAGGCACATGTGTAAACAGCTGCCAAGCTGACTTACATATTAACATAGTCCTCTTCTGCTGTGTAGTTTAAACAGTCTGTAGCAGTTCTTCACTGTCTTCTTCTTCACAAGAATGTTGAACCAGTGCTGACGGATTTGATTCGGAACTGAGTTTCCTATGTGCTGCCACCATAGTGCTTATCTAGTCTTCCCTTGAAAGCATTGAGGGTTGGAGCGGATACGATGTTCTCTGCTAAGTTGTTCCAGTAGTTGACTACTCTTATGCTGCCTTTGAAACTTGAAACTGTTTCCTCTTGTACGCTCGCCCTTATCTGGTGGTGGTAGTTGCTCATGGTTCAAGCAGTATATACCATGAGTATATGTGTACGCTTCGATGAGGTCACCGCGCAAACGTCTGCCTGATTTCATCTTCGTGACACGTCGTTGTACATTCTAAAGTAAGTGTACGTCTTTTATATGCAGTTGTGACCATACCACATTTCCGTATTCTAAATGCAGCCTAACCAAGGTTTTTAACAGCAGGACCAAAGTCGAACTATGGAGGAAAAGAACAATTCTGGGCTCACTGCTATGCAGTACTGCTGACATTTCTGGACGCTGCGTCATGGGGAACATAGCTGTCCAGTCCTTCTGGAATCTATGGATTCGTAGATCAAAGATGCCCTTGATAAAGAGGCTACGTTTGTACAATGCAACCTGCGTATCCTTGATGCTATATAACTGTAACAGTTGGGCAGCTCCAAAGGCAGCTCAAACACCTACCGCAAACACCTACGCACCGTCACTGGACACCGATGGCCAGGCAGCATAATTTCCAATGATGCACTATGCAAGATGCGTAATACGTCGCTGCTGTCTGTAAAAGTCACCCGGCAAAGATGGGCCATGTTTGTGAAGGATACCGGAAGAGACACCAACACATAGAGCATTGGAATTCGGCCTACTCGGGGCCAGCATATACAAAGCCAGGAGGGGACGTCATTGCATAAATCTGCTAAGCGTGCTACGAGGCAACCTGAGGAAAGCAGGTCTCGATACACTCAAGTCAATAATGGACCTGAGGATGCTAAGGATGTCGGCAGAGGAAAGGACACAGTGGGCAAAAATGACGAATGTTTGGTTGCAGCTGTAGGATGTTTCTACTACTACAGCCGCAGAATACAGTAATCACTCACACCAAAGTCGATGGATTCATGTTAAATGTTATATGAATTTCTTATCATGCCGACTGGTTTGTTGGCTTGTTTGCTGCTATCTCAGAGTGCGTGTTGAACTTCAGGGCATTATTGGCATGTACACCTAGGTCCTTTTCACAGACGGTATCTTTGATTGTTACAACTTGTTGTCCTTCTTCCATGCTGTACATGAGCTTGCTGTCGGATCTCCCCAGATGCATGACTTTACATTTGGACATGTTGAAACGTAGCTGCCATACATCTGTCCAGTCTTTCAGATTGTTGAGATCTTTCTGTGGTAGCTCTTGCTCTTTTGTGGCGGTTATTATTTTAGAACACTGCCTGGAGGAATCCCACTGAGGTCTGGCTCCCAATTCGAAAGGGAGCCATTGATAATCACCCTCTGCTTCATGTTGCTCAGAAAGTCCTGAATCCAGCCCGTATGCTTAGTAGTCGCTGGTGGGGAACTGTGTCAACTGTTTTAGCAAAATTTAGATAAATACCATCAACTGGATCTCCCTTGTCAATTGCTTTGGTACAGAAATCCAGTGTGTCCAGTGACTGTGCTATAAAGGATCTAACGTTTAGAAAACCATGCTGGCATTCTGAAATGGAGTCTGGCATGTGCTTAATAAGCCTGTCTCTGATGACGTATTCCATTAGTTTGCTACCTTTCTTAAAGATCGGTGTGATCTTCCCGTTCTTCCAGTCTGATGGAATTGGCCTCTCCTATAATTATCTATTAAAGCGTATTGTTAGTGGTTTGGCAATAAGCCTGCTTGTCTTCTTTAGACGTCTAGGGTGCAGGTCATCTGGTCCTTGTAACGTCTTCCTTAATTGTGATTTGGTCTAATATCGAAGTTCGCATAACATTCTTAAGCTTAGGTAGTGTTTAATATCCTTTCTCGTGAAGACACTCGTGAAATATGAGTTCAGCTCTTCTGAGTTTTCATCGTTGGATCTGGTTATAGTGCCGTCATCGCATTTTAGAACGGCGATGCTTGAACTAGTTTTTGATGTACCTGTAGACAGTTTTCGGGATTGTCTTTGAATAGTTGACGCTAGAAATTTCTCTGAGCATTCCTCACTTCTCCATCTAGTTGGTTTCTGTAGTTGGTGTATTCATTGTAATGGGCCTCTTCTCTGGTTGCTCTGACGTGATTGAAAGTTATGTTCTTGCCTTTCTACTTTGTAATCATATTGTCATTCACCCACGGGCTTCTCATTTGCATTCTCTGTGATGGCATTCTTATAGTTTTACGAGGGATACAGCTTTTGTTTACTACTTCCACTGTTTTTACTCACGTTCCAGGTTTGATCAGTGGTCAATCCATGGACCAGAAATCTGCTACAATGTGAGTTTTTATGCTTCAGTTCATGCACGGCTAGAGACCATATGTGACAGTCTGGTCCTCAAGGAGACCAAGCAAGACGTTGTCACAGGAGTACATATGACTGCTTTTCAGTACCACGTCACCATTTGCAACGACTGAATGTGGGAGCTCTCACACCTCAAACGCTCCTTGGAGAATGCGGAAAACGTTATCTGCAAACTGCACCCAACGAGGTTGACGTTGTGTCATCTCATTGACAATAATGTCGTGAACATTCTTTTGAGATCTATGCTTCATGCTACTGATGAACTTTCTGTTTCACCTCCAAAATTACGTCTTTTACGGAACTATCGCATTAGAAACTTTATCCACATATGCTATGATCGGCGTGCATCCGCCTTGATTGCAGGTGGATGGGTGCGGCTATTTTGCTAGCTCTCCTCTGGGAATCTCAGAAACATGGGCATGTTAACCTTATCTCTATCCCGGTCATCAGTATTTAGTTCATGTTCAATTTCTTCCTTTCTGCCCTTCTGAATGCTGGTGGGATAACCATCCGAATCCCCCTGGCAGCCATATGGCCATTGGTGTGACCCTCTGTTCGGCCTTGGTCTGCTGCAGATCTAATTTCCTCTTGGATGTAATATGTTGCCTATGGCCTGTAGACTATCCCATATGTTTAGTTCCTCACCTGTGTAGACATCGATGAAACTCGACTGACAACAGGTCCTTGGCCTTTGGCCTCGACACTTGCCGTCTGAAGAACTATGATAACATGGCTCTTGACATGTGCACTGTAGGCAGTATGGAGATGTAGTGCCCGGCCTTTGAGCAATGCCAACTCTTTTGAACAAGATTCTGGTCAATAGCTCCTTGACCAAATGTGACGTGTACTCTTTACTTAGAGAGTTGGTAGCACCTTCATGGTTGGCAGCTTGGCAGGTGGCTTGTTCTCTCGGAATACATTCTGCTGGAGAACGTTGCCAATTATGCGGCATTTAATGCCTCGTCTATAAAGCAACCTTAAACGTGCCACCGTATGTACAACATCCAGATTAGTCCATTAAACCCACCACGTCGCACAGCACCAATTCCTGGAAGGACTGTCTGAAGGTCGTTTGGCGCAGTATCCGTGATGAGAACTGTGATGAGATCGTGTATAGTAACTCCAAAGTAGGCAATACCTACGTGAAGGATGAGTACCAAGTACTGGCTGAACTGATCCACCTTTATAAAAAGGTAAAATAGTACTATGCTGTGGAATGCAATGAAGGCTTTCCATTTTAACTATGCCCCGCCTATCTCTATCTAGACTCCACGCACACCTTGCTTGTGTTGGGATCGATCGATCTCTGAACTTCCTGGAAATTATTTTCAAAATATTCAATTGGATATTTATTAAATAGTAAAGACATACAATGCGTACAACAATGCATAGTCCGTCTTCAAATATGCGTTCGTTACGTACTTATCGACGTCATTCATGACGTCATTCATTATGATGTCATTCTGCACGTCGTGTAGTTGATTATGACGGCATAGGTTGCATTGAGAAAGTGGAAAGGTGTATTCAGCCTCCCTTCAGATGCAGATAAGCCTGTGTGCGTGCGCCTTTTCTCCCTTCTCAAAACATGCACATGAATCTGGCCATGATGCAGGACACATTGTTCCTCCGGATTTACACTGCGCATTTCGTAAATTTAATGATGACCTCTCCGCGACATTACATTCGGTCCCCAGTTTTCATTTTAAAGCTGTTGTATCATTCCACTTATCGATGTCTGAACCCGAAGCTTTCACGAAGCACAAACATGGACAGTATGTTGACTATTAGAAAACAATATGGCAAGGATGCTAACAATGATGATGATCTTGATTACAATGTTGGAGATGTCGACTATGATAAGCCAGAATCATGCAGGCTATTCTAAAACCGGATTGGGATTTACAACGACGCTATTGCATCAACGTGAATGGCTCCGTTGGTCCCATAGGCACAGCCAGAGCTCTGTTCGTTCTGTTTATAATATAGGCTGGCCAGACATCCTGCAAGACCGCCAACAACGCTCGAAATGAAGGAATCCAGCTTAAGCTATGCCCCACCCATCCATAGTTTAGCTCCACCAATGCTTCGCTCGTGTTGGGATCGATCCCTAAACTTCTTGACGATCAATTTCCAGAAAGCTGTACAGGGAATATGTTCAATATTTTGAAACTAATTTGACTGGCTTATTTTGCTGCAATCAGCGCTTGGACAAATCAGTTTAAAATATTCAGCATCGTGCTTATTAAATAATTCAAACATACAATTTCGTGCAACAACGTCTAATCCGTAGTTAACTTATCTATGCCATTCATGGCGCCATTGATTATGACGTAACCATACAGGTCACATAGCTGCCTACGACGTCATATAGTGCATGGATAAACCGGAAATGTCCATTAAGTTGATATTTCTGAGGCTATTTCTGCTGGTGTGGGCACTTTCTTTGAAGTGTTCAGCCCATGGCTCCCATACGTTGTGTTTGTATTCGCAGTTATCTGGGCTGCTGAACATAATACGACATGATTTATAGGGTGGTGCTGTTGTATGCTATTGTATGGCCTTGTCAACATTCTTAACATCCGTGAACTGGTCAACAGGCTGCCCTCCTTTAAGGACCCACCATAGTTTCCACTGAAGGTTGAATGGACGACGGACCTTTGTTCATCTGTTTAGAGTTTGCTCAAGTCGTACCTAATACGATATGAGTCGGCGTATGGGATGCCATCCATGAATTTATCATCTGGCTCCCTTACCTGCCTCTATTACTGGCCCGTTGGCTATTACCATGAGCCCCATCATTTACTGGAAGCAGTGTCCGCAACGGTCACAACATCACCTTGAAGATTATCATCGATAACACAGGCTTCGTCCCGGCTACATTCACCATGCACACTTTGATGAACATGTTCTGAACAGAGCACACCAGGCTAGTGTGGCGTTCCTAAGTCATGACTGACTGAGATGCAAGCCATACAAGTGCGCTTTCAGCCGTGTCAATGTAAACAACAGATATAATTATCATGGATAAAACAATGGGCCCGGTAGCGGCTAGGTGCCAAATTGTTTATCGTGATCCACTAAAAGCTTCTCCATTGCGCAGTATTGATACAGGTGCATGGGGATCAGGAGTTCGCGCGTGAAATTACTGGCCTCGTGTTGAAACATGGTATATTGGTTAGACAAGTCAAGGTGGAACATCACCACGCTCAGGCCATCCTCGAGCAGTGCAACCCGACAGTGATAGTGAGGCGCTTCCCACATTAATACGCTCAGCAGATGGTTGCTTATATCGGGATGACAGGTAAAAGCAGACTCTTGGTGAGAGGTTTGCCTGCCATTGTGGTGAGCTATAATACAGAGGTGACTCACTTGATTTGGCAGAGGACACACACGTCTATTCAGCGCTCCTTTGTTGTTGAGCCATGAGGTCCATACCTCAAGTAGGACAGTATTCCATCCGGTGTTCTCGCTCAGTACACATAGAGTCCATAAGCATCCAATAGATGTTCACGGAATCAACACGCGCCCGCAAAAGACAGGACATGCTTTGATGTACTGCCTGGCTAGTGGCCATTTGTATAAGATTAGTTTCAGCTGATCCCTGCCATCTACGATGACCGATTTAAAAGTAGGTCTATGTGCAGCTACCTGAGCCTCATCCCTAAACTCAGGTAGAGCTTGATGTTGTGGCAGTGTAGCATGTAGCAATCATTGCCCCTCCGGTTTGGTACCGGTTGGATTGCTGCAGTTACTGCTGGAACCACAAGTGCATCCCCGTACACTGAGAGCCACTCTTTTTCACATTCGTCCAGTCTTGTGAAATTAGATCACCTTTGTGTATATCGTGCATCCTGTGTGTGTAATCATTGTCCCCTCCGCGATGAAGCCATTATTATAATCGTTAGAATGTTGCATACTCTCTGCAGTTTCGCTGATGTCCTCCTCCAATACAAATCCGACAGTAGGTAGGTAGTGGCTTATTGTCCAGCCATGTAGATGAAATACATGTGGTTTGTCGCCAGTTGTTGGTCATATCTGAGTGTCAGCAGGTTGTTGGCATTCGCATTTACTAACCATCGACACACCACTACTGAGGTCTTTCTCGATAAAATACACATAGTAGTCGTGAGTTCTGTTCCATCATCCTTCTCTGTGTGCAGGTTCACCCTGAGAGCAGCAACCCATTCAAGTCGACATGTTTTCTACCAGCATTCTCTCTCGACCTTGTCGCGTGGTCTGCTTTAAAGGCGTTTAGCTATGTTCCACATGACAATGGGAAACCAACTCGCAGTTAGGTTTTGATTTCATAGAGAAGTGTCACAAAGCCCGACACTGTGTCTTCCTGGATAGTCCGCCTGCTGTATTCATCTCATCAAACATGTGTGGGCGTTTTCCTCATCCACGCAGCTAGAGTCGCATCCCGGAGAAAAGGGAAGGTGGGGCTGTTGGCTTCCTATGTTGACCCAGTGTGGGCTTCGAAGAGTAGTTGTCTGGAGTCAATGTTGGCTTCTCTGGAGCTTCTCTCTGCTCTATGAGCAACCTATGTGGAGCTAGTGTCGCAGATAGTTTCCTATGTGGAATTGGTGGAAAAGGTACCTTCATTACGAACCATCGATACGGCATAGATGGTAGGTTCCAGCGTGAAGCCAGTACACTAAACAGGTGAAGAAATGCCATCTGCAATCTTGAAGGCTGGCGAACTTGAGACTAAGCTTGGCTGAGCATAAGGTGGTAAAGCTGGAGCATAAATGTCGTAACCAGGTGTAAGGGAGTAAGCAGCAGATAATATATACCCAAGCGAAGGACTTGTTAATTTATAATGAATTTAAATAATGTTGACCGATTTCCGAAATAGCTAGAAGGAATCTGGTAAACAAAAGTGACTTTCGACACCAGGGGATATCCTGATAAAGATGAGTGATCTTCTTTTCCAGTAGGGAGCTTCAAGTTTCAAAATAATCGCCTAAAGAATAAACCTGGAAAATGAGTCACTTTTTTCACCAGTATATATTTTCTGGAAACTGACTATATATTTATTTTCTTCCAGAATAAATAAATAAAATAGACGACATATAATATATATATATATATATATATATATATATATATATATATATATATATATATATATATATATATATATATATATATATATATATATATATATATATATATATATATATATATATATATATATATATATATATATATATATATATATATATATATATATATATATATATATATATATATATATATATATATATATATATATATATATATATATATTATATGTCGTCTATTTTATTTATTTATTCTGGAAGAAAATAAATATATATATATATATATATATATATATATATATATATATATATATATATATATATATTTATTTATTTTCTTCCAGAATAAATAAATAAAATAGTTCCTACACTGAAATCTAACCTATAAAATCTATTTTGACAGAATTTGAGACAGACAATTATCAGCAATATAGATTAATCTAATTCTTTAACATAGTTCTTTTCTGAGAGTTCAAGTCATAGCTCAATATCAAGGTCGAAGTTGAAGTCGGAGTCAAAGCTCGAACAGTTTAAGACAAAGTTAAAGCACTGGATAAAGTCGAATTCAACGTCAAAGCTCTGGATAATGTCGAACCCAAAGTTAAAGCTTTGGATAAAGTCAGAGCCAAAGTTAAAGCTCTGGATAAAGCCCTAAATTAACATTGTGAGTGAATAAAATGAGCAAACAACATATATTAAAGATTCATCATCTCCAATAACATTCCATTTCCTCTAATCTACTACTATGCACTGGTATTTGTATAGTCATGTAAACATACACATATGCATACGCATATATATTTATTTTTAAATATCCATATAAATGTAGACATATATTTGTGCGGACATGAATATACAATGCAGTTGAATGAACATTCATAATTTTGAAATCCTTCACCTGTTAACATATTTTACACTGTCTAACTTAGAACATGATTTCAGGATATACTATTGATTACATAATATTCACACGAAATCTACAACAGCCAGTTGATAGTTGATTGTAACCTCTCATCAATTCAATTCAATTCAAATATTTTTTTATTTTATAGTAACAGTTCGCATTTATATTACAAAGGACAGGCAGCCCATCAAAGGCAGTCTATGTCGTGATGGACCCCTAGCATATATTAGTCAAAGAAACATTACAACATTAAATTACTGTACATGTTACAAATAATAACATTACAACACAACACGTAACGCACACACGCCAATAATTAAGTCAGCACACCGCGAGTAAGCGCATACACGAAAGTGAGCCATTTCTAGCTATTCCCCGCCCATTTCTAGCTAAGCGCCGCCTATGTTTAAGGGTGTTTCCTTAGAGCTATGTACTTGAAATCCTGGATTCGCAGAATACCAATTGCACGGTAACTATACAGGTCTTGTGTTCTATATCGGAGACCGCTTCATTCATGGTGACTACCAAAGAGAGTAGGGTCTCAAAAATGCTCCATGAATTAGGGTGGGACAGCATACAGGAAAATGGTCTAAAACAAGATCACCAATGACATACCGCAGCATGAATGACATTGCGGATATCCCTCGCGACATCTATATATGAGTGCTGAGCAAGACAAGGGGGGACAACAAGAGGCTGCTATTACCACATAGCTGCATACCTGCACATCAGCTCAGCTACATCACAGCCAGCGCCAGGCTGTGAAATTCGCTGCCAGCTGAAGTTGTTGAGGGTGTCCACATTCTCTAATCTCCACTTCCTTGTGCATATCCTCTAAATATGTCGACCCTTCACACGGATGACCGGTACCGCACAGACGCACCCGGGTGTACAATACACTTTTAAAGGTGATTTCCATAATTGGAAGAAGAAGAAGAGGAAGAAGAAGAAGAAGAAGAAGGAGCACAGGCAGTGTTTCCAAGCACAGGAGCCAGTCTTGCAACTAATGCCACTTCTTATTTTATGTATGCAACAGTAAAGCATCATTAACCCTTTCACGACGAAGCCGACCAAAACCGACCTCTCCATTGGTCTTGGGGAATTTCCATTTGCAGGCCAACAGAAGAGTATTTTTGAAAATTTCCCACTGGAATGGCTGGCTCGTGTGAGATGTACACAGTGGGAAATTTTCAAAAGTCGTCTTCTCTTGGCCAGAAAATTGGCATTCAATAAGTACATATTTTAGTTTTTTGACACATTTCGTCATTAAAAGTCTAAATGGGTTAATTACCTTTAAAAATTAAATTCATACACCATCATGAACAAACACTTCATGGTTATTTAATTTACGAATACAGTTTCAAATACAGAACCTCGTACTGCAAATAGTCAACCCGGCTTGATTACCTAATTTTCATAATTGTGTGTGAGATGGTTCGTGTATGCCGCAAGTAGTCCCCTTCATCATGTCGAGAAAATGTTGCAAATATCCTGTTTGAAAGGTTAGTCTTGTGGTCGCCGATAGGATAGGATTGAAGAAGCAGCTTTCCGGCCGTAGAGTATTACTTATGTAACAACGAATTTGGCAATTCTGGTATGTGAGAATTAACTCTTTAACACTCAAAACGGCCAACACGGCTTCTGCTGTAGTCTTGCAAAAATCCCATTTAAAGACCAATAGGAGACTATTTTTGAAGATTTATCACGCTCTCTTTGTCTCACAGGCGATCCAGTCATGTCAGTGATACATTATCAATGACAATCTTGTCTTGGTCTGAAAAATGGACATTTTCTATTTTGCTGGACATATTTGAATGGTGAAATGTGTAGCTGAAAATGGCTGCTGCTTCGGGCAGCGACATAGTCTGAAGAGCTGCTTTCAACTGTTTTATCACATGCACGTACATGCAGATTGGAAGGTCCGAAAGCAAGCGAATAATGGCTTAAAGCTACCGATTCGTCTATGTACGTGACATTTGCAATATCCCGAGGCATGTCTGGGACATATCTAAACATTCTCCTCGTTTACTGCTCGCCATCAATATGTAATTACCATCGTTAACACCGCATGCCCACAGAAAATATCATCCTAATGTAAGGGCCTTCCAAATTGTACGAGTACCGATTCGAACCATCTGAACGATTTCTCTTTATAAAACCTTTTAAATCAGCAATAGCTTGCAGACCACGCAGCTTTGGCTACATATATGGTCAATCAGCTATTAGATGGCGGCCTTTAACCATCTTTGCTATGCCATATGGCAGGACGAGTGATGAAAAACGTGCATAGGAGGCGTTCAATATTTGAGATATTGTCAAATCTTTCCTGCCATCACTATACAGATGTCAAAGGAAAGTAGACATTTTAGGGGGAATGGACCTGCTCAGTTTTAGCTATGCCCCGCCCATCTCTAGCCAAGCTCCAACCACGACTCGCTCGACGTGGGATGGCTCGATTCCTGAAGTCCATAACTATCAATTTCCAGAAAACTATACAGGTAAGCTGTTACATATTTTGAAACTAATTTGACTGGGAATTGTTGCTGCTTATGGCTATAGCAAGGTCCATTCAAATTAGTTTCAAAATATTCAAAGACTCTGTATTGCATGGCAAAGACATACAATGCGGATTACTAAGCGCTAAAGACAGACTATTTCGTCTCATTCATGAGGTCATGATTATGACATCAGCATACACGCCACTTAGTCGAGTATGATGTCATATGATGTCTTGTGATGGATGGATACATTTGGAAAGGTCCATTGACGATACGCTGTTTTCAGTAGCGCTGGAATGTGTGTTTGATTGGAGGTGGAATGGGGGTAAATATGGGTGGAGAACATCCCTCTTTCTTAAAATTATCTTTGGAGAAGTGATGCCGCTGACATGGCCTGGTACAGGCTTCTGCGATTGGGCGTCGCCCTCCCATACACGAGGGTGGGTGCACGGCTCCATACATGAGGGTGGGCGCGCGGATTTGGACTCTCTGGGAAACTTTGAAAGCAATTTCTTTCAGTGGAAGAGTAGCAATCGTAAAATATAAGGATGGACACCCTTCTAAATCCCAGAAGGGCAGTGAATTGAAAAGTTAGCTCTAAAGTCAAGAATAACATAATCCCCTCAAGGGTTATCGAGATCCGTTCATCAATAACAGGTGAGTACCAATTTCAGTATTTAGCTCGTCTTGTTTTAACTTAATCGTATAATGGTTAAACCTGCAGAATGGCACCTGTAGTGCTCTTGAGTGATGTACATTTGCAGGCCATGAGAAGTCAATTTTTGTAAATTGTTCACTGGAATGACCGGCTCGGTAACCGAGACAGTCATTCCAGTGGTAACACGTTTTAAAAATATCCTTCTCTTGGCCTGTACATGTACACGGTCAAAGCGAAATTTGAATCTTCTTGAATATTAACCATTTAATGATCAAGCTGAACAAAACGTGTGCCAACAGACAGTTATTTTTGTAAATTTATGGGGCAAATTTACAAATATTGTCTTCTCTAAATGGACATTTACCGAGTGAGAATTGCAATTTTCTTTGAAATCTCTAGCGCGTTAAAGGATTAATTGAGATAGATAGAATTTTGAGCACTTTTAGGCGCTGGTGACACAAGAGGGGTTAAGGGTGGAAGACCTAATAAAAACCAACAGAACAGTCAATTAAATATTGGGCTATGTAGCATACATGTCTAAATCTGTACCCATAGAATAGTCCTATTAAGTGTTATCAAGTTAATTCATTATTTGCAGAGGGGTAGTGATTTTAAAATGTATTGGCTGACCTAATGTGGCCCAATTAAAATCCACCAGGGTGGCTTCCTCATAATGTCGGATTTTAAAATGTAACGGTCGGTGCCCTGTTAACACCCGACAGCCCACTAAAGGAACACTCGAGCTCAGTACTGATATCAGAACGTATCTTTAGAAAAAAGATGTGTCGAACTTCAGAGAGTTTGGATGAGGACTGAATGAGGAGTAGTAAAATAATCAAAATGTTCACAGCAACAACGACAGAACGAGAACAAGAACATGGCCACGCTTTATGATCCATCCGGGCCTGGACAGCCATATTAGGGTTATTTCATTTGACCCTATACCTGAATTCCTCTTGATCCGGTTTATAGCTACGCACGTCTCGGTCCTGTAGATAATCGTTAACATATGTACATTGTATCCTGCTATTTCGCTATGGCAACGCGGATAACAACAACAGTCTGGACAGGAGTTCAAAAGCGAGTAGGTGTGAATGTGCATACACAATTTGATGTCAGAAGTCTCTGTGCCCACGTCTTGAGGTCCCGGCCAGATATGGTACATTTAAAGCATGGCACCGCGATAGGAAGATCTTAATATATCCCCTAGAGTAAATACAATTGCAATCCATCAGGAAGCTTCCGAAGTGTCTGTCTTCAGTTAGTCCCGGCCAGAAGTAACTTTTCTGGGGAAAAAATATTTGATCAAAAATGACTGGTGTGAAATGCCATCAATTAGTGTATCTCGAGCACGCTTTCGACCTATCTTAACTTCATTGAGCTTCACGTTAATCGGTCAGGCATTAAGGTTGTTCTGGTCTAACTTGATTTCAAAAGTCGCATCTGCAATATTAACCACAATCTGGAAGAATAAAATGTACATGAACAGGTATCTCCGCCTAGACTTCAAATCAAAGTATCTGCACCAGTAGTAAACAATGGATGAATTCACTTGTATCTATGCCCAACCCATATCTATCTAAGCTCCGCCCGTGCTTTGCGCGTGTCACGATCGATCGACCCCTGAACTTCCTGATTCTAAATTTCCAGAAAAATATCTGTCAAGCTGTTTAATATTTTGAAACTAATTTGACTGGGTGCTATTACTGCCTATGGCAGCAACAGCGCCCAGTCACATACATGTCAAAATATCCAACATAATGTGTACTAAATAATAAAGACATGCACTTCGTTCAACTGACGTTTCTGACGGACTTAGCCACGTGATTCATTAGGTGGTTGATTATTGTGACGCCGGCCTACGCGGTTGTCATATACTTGATTAGGAGGCCATATACTTGATTGCAGCTTGGATTCCTCCATTAAGCTTTGACTATATACAGTTTTTGAAATATAATTGCAGCGTATTCCTCACTAGTAGCATAATGTAACCAATTCGAACTCTACAGCCCGAATTCATAAAGAGTGTTTGTCTCCTAAACACGGTTATATTGGCTAAACGCACATCGATACAGTGTTTAAATTTAGTTAGCAATTCATAAAGCGCATTTAGCATAATCGCGTTCGATTGTAATCGAGTCTGTCTAAATAACAAAAGAGAACATAAACGTCCGAAGGGGGTTGTTTATTTCTTCTTTATCTCGCTGCCTGCCTTTACAATCGCAAAGTATGCTGTCATGTTATTGCTCATTATCAAAATACATGTTAAGCTATTAGCATTTGTGTTGTCGACATGGACGCATTGCGCATTTTTGAGATTGCTGTGGAAGAAGTAGAAGATAGAGAAGCATTACGGGCAAGGAATTTACGGGTTTTTTTTAAAGATAGGACGACTCCATTAGAGGAGTACAATGGTGTGAGATGATATAGAATCTCTAAAGAATCCTTCCCTACACTTCTGGATCTTATAAAAGAAGACATCCAACACCCAACAAAGAAACCGCGCCCTTCTCCCTGTGGAGCAGCTTACAAGTGCCCTGCTGTTCTATGCGTGTTGATCGTTGCAGGGGGTACTTGGAGATACGTGTGGTGTATCACAGCCATCATGTTGTCGAGTGGTCCGGCGCGTAACAGATGCAATGTGCGCAAGAAAGAACCACTTTGTAAGATTTCCGGGCAATCAGAATTCTGCAGAAATCGTGATGCAAGATTTCAACGACACAAGCGAACAAAACAAAACACAACATTCTTGATCTCGACAGCCAACCAGCGTGTTCTGCTGAAGAGGTAGATAGACTACACCAATAAAAAGTGGCCCTTGTCGATACTATGGCTGACTTTCAATGAGTAAACCAGATGCAATAAAACACTGTTCCCATCTAGATGACTACTTCATAAGCCATAAAGAAACACACCAATTATGAGGAGGTACGCTTGATTGTTGATTGGTATGATGGGTCAAATTCATCGAAGATGGCAACTCGCCTCAAGAGACAATACGATCATCCCGCTGTTTTTTACCATATAACTGATACAATACACATTGCTAAATTGCCTATGAAAAAGCCGTTTTCGCACACAAAGACACAGCTGCAATTGACCGCATATCGTGCAGATAAGATAATTCAACGTGAGCATCTACATCAGTGTTTGATAGTTGCATATGGAAACAATTGCATAGGTACATATACATATATGAGCCACCTACACAGTGAACAAGAAGACGCTGACACAAAGCTATTGTTGTATGGTATGGACGCAACAGACTCAGGGTCAACGAGCATCCACATCCACTCACCAGACAGCGATGTTGTTGTTCTTTCGCTAAGGCGGTATGCTGACTTCGGTGTGAACACTTCATTTATGACAGGAACCATACAGCATAAGCACACGATCCCACTAAAGCCCATAGTACAGGCCCTGGGATCTAGCAAACTCGATGACTTTCCCGCATGTCATGCTTCAGTGGTGCTGATAACACGGGTAGATGTGCAGGTAAAGGGAAGATTACCTGTCGGAAGGCCTTTCAGGTGGCCAATGACGAAATTCTCACTGCAATGGTAAAGCGTGGATCAGACATAAAGCAAAACCATGAAACACTTGCTGCCATCGAGATGTGTGTCTGCCAGCTTTACTTTTAAACACTTAAATCTCCAAAGTGAATGATTTGAGGTGGTGGCTTTTTAAGAAGAACCAAGCACAATCAGAAGCTACATCAGATGCACTGCGCGAAGCCATACTACATGCACATTATCAATTAATGGTATGCAACCATGCCGCCGTACCAAATCCCAAACTCCTGTCGGCTAGCGGCTATTGGCTGAATCTTACAGCACAAGCACGGGGTCCTGTATGAGCAATCAGTTACCAGCACCCGAGGCCATACTCCATCTGGTACAGTGTGTATGTGTCAAAAGCAAATGTTCTACATGCAAGTGCCAGTGTCGAAGGACGAATCCGAATTGCACTGATTTATGTAGCTGTTGTGATGCGAGTGGCGACTGTGAGAATCACCAAGATGATCGTGTGAACTTGGTTGCTGGATGTGATAATGATACCTCAATAGATTGAAGTGATGATGATCATGACGATTATGTTTGTTATTATGTCTGTTGATTAGAAATGTGATGTCTTTGAAATTATGAGTTAACTGCAATCTGTGTTAGCCACACTGATTGTTTATTTAGTCATATTTTGAGGCCAAAACGTCATAATTCGCTTAATATGGCGTTAGACTTTGTTTCTATTGCATTTTAAAGGTCAGAATCGGATTCGGTATGTTTGGAAACATAAGAATTGGCACGTAGATTGTGAAAATTTGACAATCCTAACCATTTCCTCAAATTCTCTGAGCAAATTTTGAATCGAACAAATCCGCCATTTTGAATCGAACAAATTACCAAAGTGCCAACATGTATTTTTATGTTATTTGAGACATATTTAAAGTTTCCAAATAGATGGAACACTTTCCACATTAAAGTCCCACTAGCTTACATATGCGCCTGTACTCTTAACAGAGTACAACACGCATGCCCTTTGTCTGCTAATACGTCTAACATAATTTGACAGGTATATGCTGTGTCTGATAACCAGTCCAACAAAACACATAGTTGCGTGTATTAAACACAATGTATCGAGCACTTAATGCTTATATCATTCAACCGAAATGCACAGAATGTACAAGGAATGGTAACCAGAAATCTAGAAAAGAATTGCACGAGTACGGGTCTGCCTGTAACGGCAACCGTGGCCCATTAAGTGTAACCACAGCGCACACATAATACAAGTCCATATGCATTAGGAATGTGTTTGTATTTATCAGTAGGTCGTGTCATCGAGATAGAGGACGACTAAATTAGGTTATGCACGTAATATTGTGAAACCAATTTAATGTCGGGACATTTGTGTCAACATAATTCCATATTAAACACATATCATAGTTAGTCTTCTTGTGGCGTGATCCATATGGTAGCGTGCTTAATTTCATCATTTCACGAAACGAGTTGGCGAATTGATCTTAACACGGGACGCAAGGGCGCCGAAATATGTGATCTCTTTTGCCGACACTGGCTCTCTTGTCAATATGCAGACGTGACTATGTGGCCATGTAATAGAAGAAATTACATTTGCTCTTTAAATTAAGTCCGTGGTATTTGTTTTATTATTCGATGCAGTGCGAAATACATGCAATTTGAAGATATAATTGCTCCCCTGTTGAAATTGCATGCGCGTGACTAGCCATGTATTACAATATCCAGCTTTACAATGAGCTTGTTGAAAGGCAATTCACCGGTGGCACGTATAAATTGCATTTAAATATTTGTTGGCCCGTATTAAATTAAGCATAGAAAAGAAAGTCGATAATATTGTAGTTTGACTGTGACAATGATACATCAAAGCTCTCACACGCTCTTTAGTGCGCCGCAACCCTCCCACCCCTCCCACCCCACCCACCCGACTTCGCGTTGGAACCGCGCGCCTCGTGCTTCGGCCGCAGGGTGTGAGGGGGTGGGGGCGGGGTGGGCACCCAGCCATTTTCCGAGGACGATGACAAGACGCGTCTACCCGGCACGCGAGTCGACGGAAAATGTTCGGTCTCCACTATTCTCCCCTACCCGCCATACACACACAACACAATCAATGTTTTGGTTGTCTCGGCAGCCGAAATGGTTCGTATCACAATATACATCATCATTTTGCGTACTATAAACATTATACCCATGCTTCAAACATTCTATCTTCTATATACCGTCATCGGTATACTAGTCTTTCAGGAAAATCCGGATGGCTGTTTCGGGAAACCCCTGTCTGTTGCATTCAGGACATGGTACACCGCAGCGAGGATGACAGATGCCACACTGTGAACATAAAAACCTATATTAGTGTAGGTATGTGTAACCTTTTCAATCAACAGTCATTGCTTAAACACATGTACTATACATATGTATAACGATTAAACCTAAGACGGTGTTACACAATATTCAACTCGCGTAACTGCCCCTGCTGCAGTGCCTATTTTCGCTATATAACCCATCCTTTAACCCCGTTACTGCTGCAACACCCCATTGCGGTGTTTTAACGAATAGTCCGGGAGCCAATTTTCAAAAGGGGTCTAGAAGAATGGTTTCGTAGCACACCCAGTATTCAGAAGGTTTGTCTCTAGATTATGCTAGACCGATGTCTTGGGTATATTCTGAGCCGTGTTGTACAAGAAAATTGTGGTATCACTAACCCGTGAGAAGCCCATTTACAACAGGTGTTGAATGTAGCTCTCAAACAATTTTCACAATGGTACATTTTTCACAAACTTAAGCGCATGTTATATCAATACACTCTTAAGCAAAATGGAAAGGAGTGATCGTATATCGCAGATGTATACATCTAGCGACCAGGTTGGGAGAAATTGCACACGGATGCATATTGCGGGGATGAGGGGCCCATTTTCCTGCACGGGATGATTCGTGGAGGAATGGCCAACTGTCAATTTTATTACACTCTGTTGTCGATGAGGATGTGGTGTCACATCGGTATGACACTCGCGCAACCATGCGTGCGCACACGCATGCATGCACGGAAGCACGTGCCACTTTTACCTAGCTAGGATTATATATCTTAACACATTTCTTTTTTTTTCACTAGGCAACATGTGCAATCCAAGTTGCAATTATGGGACATGATGGGTATCGAGGCTTAGATAGCCTCGTCGCTCATTGTTCCGGCTATTATTTACATAAATCTATTGAACTCTATGTTACCCTAAGCTTTGTGATGTTATTTCGGATATGAATATTCATTAATGGCATTGCCATAATGTCGTCATCATAGGTTTTTCTAATTTGTATATAGGACTTCCCTAATATTCCACATAGAGGCAAATAGTATTGCCGCTTTACACAGGGAATATTAAATGTTACTGACTGATTCATTTTACAATGAGTGTGTGATAGCTCATTTAATGCTGTATGATTTTACTATGTAAATATTATTGTATACTCGAGTATTCTAAGAGTAAGCAAACGCACAGCATGGGTGAATGGATGGATGGATGAACAAATAGACATCCATGTTCCATTTAGATGCATACTGTGTACCAGTAGGGATTGATGAACGTTTGAAACAGTTTGTGTTGAAAGTAGTATTAGAATGGTTTGCCTTAGCTCGAGTCTAAGTTGCCGCTGCCATTCCCGGTAGTTGTCGCTTGATGCTGTTGTTAATTACAGAAGCCAGAAACAAACGCACACATATTATTATACATAACGCGATGTTATAATCGCGCTTGATTTAAATGGTTTACTAAGCATAGAAGACTGCACGATTATCAAACGGCGTGTTACATCCATCTAGTAGCAGCACATCGTACTTTGGACCCTGTTTAGCAAATACTCCCAGATTTTCACCGGCATATAATACCTATGTGTTTATACAGGAGTATGTATAAGAGTCTACAACAATCTTGTCGGATTCAATACAGACATATCTTATGAAAGGATTAGCGGCATTCAATGCGTCATTATCTTGGAAGATCTGCCTATAGAAATTATTTTCGGAAGCAAAGCCAAGATTGATCTCAAACCTATATATATGGTTAAATGGCTGATTCCCCGTGACTTTGGTAATAAAGAAATGTGCTGATGAAACACAGACTATAGTCACTTGTGGGGTTTTCAGAAATCAGGCATCGCGCACATGCAAGATCAATAGCTCGAGCCATAATGCACTGTGATGTATGAGAACTCAGTGAACCCCAAGATTCACCCCTTATAAATGAATAGGACAGACTTAGTCATAGAGCTGTCGGCGTTAAATTAGTATCAAACTTATGAGTGTTATTTTCAAGTGATTGACATGCCAATGCCACCTGTGTTATTGCTAGTTATCACTAAGCCATCACACTTCTCCAGATCGTAATTGTGCAGATGGGAGTTTCCTGAAGAGAGTAAATGGCATTTGATTGGGTCATAATGATGTGATGCATGTAAATGACCAATCAACCGCCATGGCTCAGGAGAATCAACAGGAAAGTCGCACCGTAGGCTTAACCAATCGGTGTCTATAAAAGTAGCTGTTGCCTACAATCACGATCTCTCGAACAACTGAAGCTCATACGATCAGTCGCTATCGTTGTTAGAGCTATGTTAGTACGAATTTAGCATAGCAGTTAGAATATGAGTATTGATTCAGTGGTTTATAGCCGTTAATCTGTGAAATTGTATATAACAGTATAGGTTATTTCGTCAAGTTATCGACTTATTTATAAGTTTAATACATCTATATTCATTATTATTACCAGCAGTTGTATTAGTCTTTGGGTAGGATAATTCTGAATTTGTATAATCTGTTCGTTATTATAGTATATGATGGCTGGCAGAACGTTGTGAACCCCATCACGATTCCATTGCAGTAGCAGATTACTCTGTTCTGTGTGGCCAATCTGCCTCGATGCATGCAAGAACAGTAATGTTATATTTTCTTAATATAGTGTCAGTTCCGTTGCGGTAGCTGATTACTCGCACTCGCCACCTACACAACAGGCAGAATAGATAACTTGCAGTATAAATCTGCCATCATAGTTTGACAGCAAAGTGCCAGTAACGATAGCACACTAATTGTACATACATTTGTAATCTGGTAAAATAAAAAGAATTAGAACAATCTGATGAATGTGTTACTACCTTACTCAGCAACGTCTGCCTATGATGTTGCTCGAATATCTTGAACACATTGTGCAACGTTGACTACCCTGCTGACTCATTTGAGAACACTTTAAATGAAGCTTGATTCAACAAGGATTTTCAGTCAAATCGTTAGTAGATATTTACCTAGTAACATTTGCATGATATGCCGATTAGTTTCAGAACAAGTTGATGAAAAGCTGTTGCTGCTACAAGGAGCAACACTTATCTGTAAATGTATTATAAATATATTTTGTTTCAGTTGCATCAAGAGTAATTCTTTCTTAACCAGCGGTGCCCAGTAATCTAGCGGATGCATAATGCTGATGGCATCTCCTTCACTTAATGTATTTGCAACACAAACATTCCGTCGAGTAATGATTTAACACATAGATGGCTAGATTTACTATCAATGGATGAATCCGGGTTTAGCTATGCCCCGCCAATCTCTACCTAAGCTCCAACCATGCTTTGGCCATGTCGAGGTCGATCGATCCCTGCACTTTCTAAATCTCATTTTCCAGAAAACTATAGAGGTAAACTGATGTATATTTTGAAATTAATGTGGATGGCTTTCGACTATGGCAGCAACAGCGCCCAGTTAAATTAGTTTCAAAATATTCAACATAATATTTTTTTAAATAGTAAAGACCACAATTGATTCAACGTGACGGACTATTACGCGTGCATGGCAGACTAAATCGTGTCAGTCATGACGTAATTGATTATAACTGAAGCAGGCACGTGACGTAGTTGATTTTTATGTCATATGATTGATTGAGAATTGTATTATCTGCATCTTATTCACAAATAGTGCTATCCCGATCCGGCTATATGCTGGTCGGTTAAGTACTCGCCGTCACCAGTCTCGTGAGAAATGTAAGTCCTATCAATGGCATGTATCTATATTTCCCCCATTATGTCCACAGGTATCAGTTCCATTAGATGAAATGTTGATGTTCAATCCAAGTAAAACCGGGCAGACTTGTTCGGTATAGAAATTAAGGTCTCTACACAATTGTGCTCAGGTGCCGCCGTAATGTCGTTGGCTGTGCAGGAAGGCTGGATGCAGCCGTTGCTAAGGGCGGGTCTCCTAATTGATAGCCCTTTAACTCCATCACACAGAAATCATGAGTAGTCTGACTTTTTATGAAAGAACATATTGCATTTCATTATCGAGAATAGACGATAGAAGAATACATTACAAGATATGATGGGAACTACGCCCCGGCTAGAGTTGGGAAATACCATACAATACAGCCACAACGATGCTCCGCCACCATTGTTGTTGGTGATGTTTTAGTTGTCGTTGTCGCGGTTGCCTTCGTAGCCGTCGTCGTAGTCGTCGTAGTCATCGTCGCCATCGTTGTCACCGCCGATGTTGTTGTTGTTGGGTTTTGTGGGTTTTTTCTTATATTGGTTTTGCTGCTGTTGCTGCTGCTCTGGATGTTTATGTTGATGACGGCGTTGTGGTACACGCGAACTGTATTATCACGCCATCGATTCCCCGTTCGTTGCTAGCTTTCTTGTCCCTATGCAATATATGGAGACTTGTAGTAATACATAAGGCCAATCATCGTTATTCAGTAGCCTACATTCTTAATAACAATGTTGAAATAAGCGTGGTGATTAAACCTAGTGTCTCTAGAGAATTGTTATGCACGCCAATATTAAACTGCAATACTTATATAAAATGCATTTTCTTAGATGTTCTATTCTTGTTTAGTGTCTTGAAAGTCCACTGCGCTCGGCCATATCTGGTGACAGTAAGTTATATTTGCTAACCACTCTATCTATACATCCTCATCAATGTAATCAAATGCCACCGGTACACACGTCACTGTAGTTACTGCTAACATAGCCCTGTATAAGAATAAATGGTAAACTAGGCAGATATATAAAGCGGTGTCTCCGAAATTACCCATATTACACGCGATATTTGTAATTGGTTCTAATATAGATGTTCCTGCTGAATACGGTCGGACATGTTTATTTGTTATTAAACAGACCGATTTCCTCTAAATTGGTTATCGATGAGGTCCTGAAAATGTCGTCTTATAACAACCGTCTGAGCAAATACATTAGCATTTCATCCCATACATGTGATGCATTCTGAGTTTGGAATCGAAAAGCGCGTTGGCGGACGACTGTCAGATATTGAACAACTGTTGTTTTTGTTATCAACGGAGAACGCATCGAACAAATCGGTGTGCATTTTATGAAATATTGACACGTGATCTACTTATACAAATCTATACCAGTCATGTCATGCACAATTTAAGAAAACACGTGTAACCAGTTGAGCAGTGATTCGATATGGAGTTTAATGTGGCAATTGTGCATTGCCATTACGTGTAACGGTCTATGCTAATTGACAATTACGCAATCTACTAGTTATAACTCGATTCTGTATACTTAGCGCAATCATGCTGGAGAGTTGCAATTACATCCATTGTTAATTCGATTCTCTGTACGCCGCGATTCCAAGAAAGTATCTGATGTACATACTTGTACAAACACACGGTTGGCATTGTCTATACCAACGTATTGACTTTAGTTCCTGTTGTATTGCCTCGGGTCCTTGTGGACACAATTATACATCATCAGATATGTGTCAAAGGACTAAGCAGACAGCGTAAATAATCATGGTTTTTAAGAGTACCTCAATGGAGGAATTCAGTTTTAGCTATTCACCACTCATCTCCAGCTAAGCTCCAGCCACGCTATTCCCATGTTGGGAACAATCGACCGCTGGACTCTCTGAATCTCAATTTCCATAAAACTATACATGTAAGCTGTAGAATATTGTGGAACTAAGCTGGGTGGATGTTGTTGCTGCATATGGTCGCAACCACGCCCAGTTAAATTAGTTTCAAAATATTCAACAACATGCTTATTAAATCGTAAAGACATACACTTTGTACGACTTGGCGGACTATTAAGCGTTTATGATGGACTAAGTCGCATTAGTCTTGACGTAATTGATTACACGCCAGCCTAAATGTGACGTACCCGTTTATGACACCACATGATTGATCGATGCACCGTATTCTTCCATTGCATAGTTGAATCTGAGTGGAGGAGAGGATCTTGTAGGAATCGCAGCTCAGCAAGCAATTAAAGGTGCGTATTCACAGATGAATGTCTGACAATAAAATTGTATACTTTTAGAGGCTTACAGGTTGTATTTTGGTGTAAGGATCCGAAATAAATCTTAGCGTTTGATGATTTTATTATATATAAATTAATATAATAACACGAGTCTCTAATTCAAATTCACCACTAAAAAGATTATATTAATTTATACGAAATGAAATCGTCATATGATAAGGTTTATTTCGCTTCATTACATATAGTTACGCAATGTTGATGTTTTTATTTTCAGACACTCTCGTGTGAATAGACACCTTTAACTAGCGTTCTACAGTAAATAGAAAGTCACTAAGCTACGAGATATACTTATACTGCATGACACATTCACCGTGGCTGACGCAGTGTCCATCAATAAATCACTACTAAAAACAGCCATACGAAACCAAGTCACACATGTAATCATTCAGCGCAGCTTTCTCTGGAGAGATGTATTTGGCGCATTTGTTCACGAGCACCTTGTTAAGAATAAAGTGTATGCTAATTTTAGAGAATCTGTCTCCAGAAAGATATAGTATGCGTGATCAAATTGTCAACTATGTGGAGGAATCAAATCAAGCATATCGCAGAGCAGTTGTGAAAGCAAATTATCCAGTTCAACCGACATTTTGTAATCTTGACATGACACAGCAGCTCTGGGAGAGCTGATGTAATGTGAACATAATGATACACATGCCGGTCTATGTATCTGGCACGGCGTTTATTTTGTCCAATCATATCGGCTAATGAGGCGCATTGGCTTCATCCGTTCACGCGTCAGCTCACTATTGGTATGTTACCAGCATCGAAGTTAACACATGTGTAAATGGCCGTCAAAATAAACCTTGATCGCCGCAACAGCACTGCATTGCATCGGTATGCCGGCCAGCACCATAAGTGCGTGGCAGAGAGAATGAGGACCAACATCTCCCTACTACAGCAACCGTATGTTGCTTCCCTGCGCGCGTACGCGTCTGCTTGTGCTCGTATGTATTTGAGAAGGGACGCAATGAATACACTCCCAACATCGAGCCTACATTATGTTCACACATAACTCCTAATCTCACAAATTAAAAAAAAACACCATTATATCTGACAAAATGTAGAAAGCGACGATGATCACGTGAGATGACTACTAATGCGGTTGCTAGGGGAGTGGTGGGAATGGACCTGTCCAGTTTTAGCTATGCCCCGCCAATATCTAGTTACGCTCCACCCACACGTACCCACAACATCCGTGTTGCGATCGATCGATCCCCGGCCCCACCCACCCCTCCCCTCTCACCCGACTATCAATTTCAAGAAAACTATACAGTAAGCTGTTGAATATTTCGAAATTAATTTTACTGGGCGCTGCTGTTGCCTATGGCCGCAACATCGCCCAGCTAAATTAGTTACAAAATATTCAACATAATGTTTATTAAATAGTAAATGCATACAATTCGTACTAGTAAGCGTTTACGACGGATTAAATCGAGTCATTCATGCTGTAATTGATAATAACGCCATCATCCATGTCACGTAGTTAATTATGACATATGATAGATGGATAACATCGAAAGGTCGGTTTAAGTCGAACGCTTGGTATTGACTTTGCGTTTGCAAAATACTGATAACCATTAGCCTATACACTATTGAGTAACTATAAGATGGTTACGCTATTCACGTGTATTCGTATCTGAATTACTTGACCCTTGAACACATTGACATATTTTAACCCTTTAATGACTAAATGTATTCCAAAAATTAAAATATATAATTATTGAATGCCAATGTGCAGGACAAGATAATACTATGTTTGAAAGGTTACCGCTGGAATGACTGGCTCGAATATCGAGCCAGTCATTCCAGTGGTAAATTTTCAAAAAGAGTATTCTCTTGGCCTGCAGTTGGACATTCTCCAAGACCACTACAGAGGCCGGTTTTGGTCGGCTTCGTCGTGAAATGGTTAACAGAGCTCATTTTTATCGATGCATCACGTGGAATGATACGATACATCAGGCGATACGTCACTGTATGCCACGCAGCAACACACAGTAACATATACTCGTAGTTGGTAATAGTTGCATCATGTCCGAATATTTAGACTGATGTTGTTTCTTGAGCATAATGGCGATGTTCTATTAACATCTTTGACACGAAGATACAATCTAAGATAAACCATCTGCAATATTACATTTATAATATATTGTTCTACATTTTGAGACTGAATAGCCTGCTTACATGCATCGTCGTTATACCAGGGCTGTCTTAAAAGACGGACCGTTGTGGGAACGTATTTTGACCTGGGAGACTAAACTATGGATGCCGCCAAAACGTCGCCGTGGGAGTAGGGGCAGAGACGTGTGCGCTATGATGGAAAGATGGGCCGATTGTCACATTCCCCTCCCCCTGTTACCACGCCTATGTGAAATCATGATAGTGGGTTTCTAGTGTTCAGTGTGTTAATCGGATTATGTTACGATTGAAATGCGCTATACACATACTTTGCGATTTATGAGGATACATTAATCAAACAAATGAAGAATAACTAACCCCATGTAAGTCTTCTGTTTACATTCCGCCATAGTACTTAGCGAGCGGCACGGCCAACATGTTTGTGGCTTCCCAAATATGTTCTTAGCTGGAAGCGGTGGTACTAGTAATCCTTTATTATTATTATATCATGGTGTCATCTAATTATATTATGCCTTTTTAGGAGAATGCCTCTAGGTCATATTATCGTCTACATATTCAGTGTGCCATCGTCCATCTATATAACGATTGCTTCTGGAGCAATTTGAACAAGAATTCCCATCACGTCTAAAAGACAATGATTTGGGAAGATGGACGGATAGACATACTTATAGAAATGTGGAACATTCATGTTATTAATCACCCGTGAAGGCACGCGGCCTAATATTGTTTTTGAATTTATTTACATACTATGTAAATTAATAAGTGGTTCCCCTGTGTGTGTGTTATTGTGCAAGCGACAGATTTGTATCATCATGGATGAGCTATATCAGAAGGTTTAAGCTAACATTCATGATTGTCGTATTGGGTACCATTCTCACGCTGCAAGATGACTCCGTGGCTGCAGCTCAAGAGTGTTACCGTCTAAGGAAATCGATGGCCAACGAATTCTGAGTTCATATTTGTAATAACATCCGTATGCAAGAGCCATGAATGGGTGTATTTAAAAGCCTCCACAAAAGGCAGAAGGCTCTTTGTAACACGAATTCTATTTGGCGCCACCACATGCCAGCTATATAAAATGGTTTGTTCTACGACAACTGGTCTAATAGAATCAGCCTAGTATGGCCCCCAAATGCTACTGTCTGTTAATGATATATTTTATGCGTTGTATAAACTCACAAAGACTTTCTTCGGCTCGATTTAACCATAGTATGCGCTTTGCAGACGGTTGAAATACAATTGGCAGGCGTTTTCTCAAATGAATGGAGGATACTGATCATTGTTGGAGACAACATCAACTTAAGTCAAAACGGAATTAATTAGACTTAAAACAACAGCACCTGTCACTTGTATCCTGAGGATGGTTCTGCGAGCCACATTATGGGCGAGAGACTGGCACGATGAATAACAATCTAATGACCCTACAGTCACTTGGTCTATTATCGTAGCTAACATTAAGAGAGCAGCTGCCGTTCATGCATACATTTCCCTCATCATCGATGTGGTCGTTTAACTAAGTGCATGCACCTGCTTTTAACGAACTGATGTATTAAGATGAAACAGGTAGACACACTTACACAACCACCAACTCGATACTAACATATTTACATGCACAAATGATATGATTAGATCACTTTTTGCAGATATTGGATCGATTTATATACTTTGAATCCTGAATTGCGAGAATCCAAAATTCAGGGTAAATATCCAGGTAATCTGTTGAATATTCCGAAACTAATTTGAATGGTTGCTGTTGCTGCATAAGTCCCACTGTTTATAAAATATATAATCAATCAAAGATACACAATTCGCCCACTTGATGAACATTTCGAGCATCATGCCTGAATTGCCCGTGCTAGCATGCTTGCGTACGGGCGCGTCTCCGTCTGCGCACCTATACGTAAGGGGGTTACTGCATTGTGCATGGGTATATCGAGGCCTGTGAGTGTATGGCTATGACATGGCCTAGTCGTAATCTAAAATCATACGCCTAGAACCGCCATGCTATCAACAATCAACCAGGTATAAAACGAGGGAACAATCTCAACCTATCAAGATAGAAATCAATTTTTCCCAGCGCAGACTGCCTCAGATGTCTAAATGCCAACGGTGTCCACTTATCGTCGAGACACATATTTTCTTAGAACACAATATGCTAGTGTTTCCCCAGCATTATCAACGTCTAAGTGTAGCAAGTGCACAATATCAGTACTTGGCCGTTGCTTAATTTGAAACTAATTTGACAGCAACAGTTCCCGATCAAATTAATTTTACTATATTCAACCTAATATTTATTAAATTGTAAATACGTTTTTTAATTCGGTCATTTCGGCTTGAAAGTATCTGATTAGGGTAGGAGAGTATAGTTACTATACGAACATGAAATTTTGATATATGATTTAGCGAGACAAGCCTCAGCTCGCATTGTTTTCTACACTATATGGCGGATATTGGCAATACGCACGCTAGGCGTGATTATCATAGGGATGATGACGGATAACTCATCAGGAAAATCCCTTCACAACAAACCGATCTGCTGTAAGATATAAAACTATTCCCTCATTAGGTCTTGAACATGGCATTCGACAGATCCATGGCCCAGTACATGCATTGATCTACTTACCTGATATCGCGAGACTGCCTGCATTTAGGGGCTACTAGATGGCAGTTTCTTGAGACAGCTAGTCAAAAGAACACTTAACTTGAGCAATCACAATCGGTCTGCGCCAGAATACAGTGCACATAGCAGGCCACTCGAAAATATGATATCATATCTCTAAATAGTATCTGCTTCTGCCCCTTAAGTTGCGGTTCAAGAGACATCTAGTAGTGACTGATGTGTAACATAGATGTTATATATTTGATTAGTTTCAAAGAAACGCGTTGTGTTAAAAGAGCATTGCTCGTAAAAAGACACTTGCATGTTTCACCAACATCTGATCCTCTATAGTAACAGATGTGGTCAGTTAGAACAGAATGTAGTGCAGATTTGCTTTATTATTTTCTGTACATCATACTAGAGGAGTGCAATCTGTCAGTCAAATATATGACATCACAATGAATTACGTCATATGTATTTTGGCGGCACAATCAGTTATATTATGAATAGGCAGAACAAGCACCCAGTCAGATTAGTTTCAAAATCTCCCACAGCTTACATGTATAGTTTTCTGGAAATTGTAATTCAGGGAGTTCGGTTTTTGATCGATCCTATCACGGATACATCGTGGGTGGATTTTAGCTAGAGATGAACGTGGTTCATAGCTAAAACTGGTATCATCCAGTTCTTGACGATTCACACCGATGTCAGCGATTAGCATCTACGTGATCAACGCTGTACACCGATCATGCGCACATGTGGCAGGGCGATGTATGCCTACTGTTCAATGTCGATTACATAATCAGAGTCAGACGATGCGTAACTAATACAGATCGCCTGGTGTTATCAGATCTTTGTATATTGCATAATATTATATAATGTATAACACACTTAATTACTAAAACGCACGCAAATCGCTAAAAAAAATAACAAGGCACATTCAAGTCCTTACTGGCAAGACACGATTTGTTAGTTTCTTCATGGTTAGGGCACTTCCCTCAAAGCACGCACGTCAGATCGCATTACTACCTTCACCTCTAAGAACGCTATAAAGCAATCGTATATTTCAGAAGAAAATTGATTGTAACACCAGTCCAGATTACAACTGTAAGAAGATATTTATATGTAGCCTTCGACTTTTTCAAGGAATAGTTGGCTATGTCATGCGTTCAACCTGTGGATGTTTCTATTTTATTTCAGGAGATGTTTAAATGAGTGTGGCTTTTAAACAGCAACCGTCATACACACATACATTTTACAAACGCAAGTTAACACGCCCATTTGAAACTCACACGATATAAATCGCCTGTCGACATGTAGGAAGGCAGTGCTAGCTATGCCCAGCCCCTCTCTAACTAAGCGCCACCCACGCTTCTCCCGTGTTGGGACCGATCGATCCCAGAACGCACTGCTTATCAATTTCCAGAAAAACCATACAGGTAGACTCTTGAATAATGTGAACCTAATTCGCCCAGTGAAATTAGTTTCGAAATATTCACCAACATGTGTATTAAATAGTAGAAATGCAATTCGTACAACAACGCTTAGTCCATCATCAAGTATGCATTCGTGAGGAACTTATCTGCGTTATTCATAACGTAATTAATTATGACGCCATCCTACACATTGCGAAGTACAAGTATGTAATATTTTATCCATCCTTCCTCGCTAACAATAAGGCCGAAACTAATTTCCTGAATGCCTTGTTAAATTCTCACTGAATCAATGAGGAAGACAGTCTATCGCTCAATCACATGCTGTTATAAACAAATACGTTACATTTAAGGTGAAGTCATAATCAAATCCGTCATAAACGTTTACTCGTCGGTCAAGTTGTACACATTAGTTTCAAAATATTCAACAGCTGCAACAGTGCAAGGTTTTCTGGAAATTGAAATTCAGAGACTTCCGGGGACGATTTATCCCAACACAGACAACGCATGAGTGGAGCTTAACTAGAGATGGGCGGGGCACACCTAAAAATGGATTCATCAAGCATTACTGCTATGCCCCTTAGATACATATGGCCCGCCATGTGTTAGTAAATAAAGGCGCCTGCGCTATCAAAAGACGGTGACCATATACAATGCACAAGCTCCGTAGACAACCAACTGCATTTGCAGCCAGTCGTATTCTGTACTCAAGATATGGGTGTTCTCTCTTCTGAGCTTGTATTAAGAGATTAGCTGAAAAAAGCGTACTGGGCACTCTCGATACTCCTTTAAGTGATTGCCCAAGCCGTTCTTGACCGCATCTGAATTCGATGAATTGGTCTACTTCTAGCATTTCCTCATATATCTAAATATTCCTAGATTTTCCAGCAGTGGAGTGGCCATTTCGTATCAACATCTGACACTGTCAAGCTCCAAGTTACACATCTGTTATCACGCCACTGCCTACACCACCTGGCTGCTGATATCTCGCAGTACTATATTACTTCGAGGGCAATTGTATTTGCTCACTGATAGTAACCCATGCGGGAATTGCAAAGCGGGTGCGCCTCTTTCTACCCATATGTTTTAGACTGTATCGGCTGACGATATATGATGGGAGAGCAGATCCTCTTGCAACTTCATACTAATAACTGTGCCATTAACAATAGCATGCCATGTTACTTATGCATCCAGATTCGACATTGGCGCAGACCTCCACCACTAACACCTTAAGCTCTATGATTACAGCTCAGGTACCCACACATTGTCTCAGAACTCCCAGCCAATCATATGATGTCATGGACAAATACGTCAAAGTTAGGCTGATGTCATAATCAATTATGTCAAGGCTGACGTGATTAGGCCCGTCATAGCCGTTTAGTCTGTCAACGTGCACAACTTGCATGCATTTTTTAAACAGTATGTTAAATATTTTGAAACAAATTTGACTTGCCAGCAACAACATCCAGGCAATATATTCAACAGCTTACCTGTATAGTTTTCTGGCAATTTAGATGCGGGGAGTGCATGGATCGATCGATGATAACTCGGGCAAAGCGTGGGTTGAGATGGGTGTGGTATATCTAAAGCTGAATATCTACATTAATTTGGAACAGTTATTGGCAATATTGACGATACTGCAACTAGGGTAGGCTGTGCTAGAACATAATACTATAATTTACACATACACGCTTCTCTAACTGCTTAGTATTGATGATATTACTGTAAAGCAACACATCTGCGATGTAAGATGTGGTAGTTTATTATATAACATATAAATATGAGGTCTTTCAATCATTGGGCAGTATTGGATGCTGTACCATTGACAATCTCTCACGATAGAATTTGATGTAACACACTCTACACATCAAGCTCTGTGTTCGCGATTCTTCTACAATTGCGACAGTGTGTGTATATGCGCGCGTGTATGCGTGATTGCGTACGTGCATGCGTACGTGCGCACGCGTGCGTGTGTTTCACAAAATCCATTACATGCTTAACCTCGTTGTATTACGGGATAACTACCCCCTACAATGAATGTGTTGTGACGGCTTAATGTAAGTGCCAGTATTTCATGAATGTATGCATTCTCCAGATGCTTCTGGTTTAAAGTGCATACACAGACAAGGTATGCACCGAGTTGCATGCATTCAAACGTGTATAATTAACATATTTGAAACGAACTGTTGCTTCCCATAGTGTTTTCCCATATGCATATGTAGTGAAGAATGACTACCCATAAGTATCTACACCTCAGCAATGAGGTTTAGAACATGCGCGCACTGGCAACAGGACGCACAGATTGGAGTAACTAGATACACACATGTATACGAACATGAATCGAGAAGAATATTTGATGGAATGATATCGAATTTAGTTCAATCAAGCAAGCTATGAGATAGGGCCGCCCTGTGCCAATCACTCCGTTTCAAAAGTGTCGCATGTAATTGGCTGTTGACTAGGCTTTCCCGCATGCACGCGTGGCAGCCCTTTCATATCACGCTTCACGTCAGACGTACCGCGGAGATTCTTGTTACTAGCGTGAAACATTTGAGTGGTCTGATATAGAGCCACTTCCATAGTCATGATCTTAAGAATAACCATCGATCATACGTCCCACCAATGATGATGAACATAATTAAAATTGTTTATAGACTGTGATAATGCACATCATCAATCACGTTGGTTATAAGATGTCTTCGACTTAAAAACAGGCCTACGCCGCCATTGTGGACGCGTGTTAGTCAAGCGCCTGTTGGCTATGAAAAGCTGAAACTGTACAGCAACGCCCCCTTCGTCGTAGTTAACACCTGATGCACAAAGGCTAGCCAAAGTAGCCAGTGAATACTTTATGGACGGTATGATTAATTGGAATGAACACGTCACAAGAATATAGTTCGAGGTCAAATATGCAATTAGTACACATGATGGATGGTGGTAGAATATAGACATTCTTGTGTCATGACGAAAAGAAACATTAGGAGTTCATGTCAACTGTGTGGAATGTGTTTCAGGACGGAACGTGGAGAATGGAGGAAACCAGATTTAGCTATTCCCCGCCCATCTTTAGCTAAGCTCCAACCACGGTTAACGGTCTGCCCTTGCCGGAATCACTGTCAGAATCTCAATTTCTGGAAAATGTATAGAGGTAAGCTGGGGAATATTTAGAAACTAATTGGACTGGGGCCAAATTAGTTTCAAACTAGTTTCAGCATGTTTATTAAATAGTAAAGACATACACTTCGTACATGTGTATGGACTATTAAGCGTTTAAGACTAAATCCAGTCATACGTGACGTAATTGGCTATGACGGCAACCAATTTCGTTCAATAGAGGCAACTTTACAGGCCGCTCTGCACGTGGTCAATACGTTTTTTTGCACTTTGTATATTATACGATGTAATTGATCCACACACAGTTGCTGCAGTGTGTCATTGCTTGTAGATTTCGAGAAGCATTTTCAACAACAACACAGCAACAGTGCGACAACAACGCCATCCCGATCCGGCTGTCTAGTCTCGTGTCACATTTAAGTATTACTGCTGATATGTATCTATATTTCGCTGTTCCAAATAGTTTTAACTGAAAACTAGTTGCATCATTGTTTCACAGGTGTCAGTTCCATTAGCTGAAATGTTAAAGTTCTAATCATGCAGAGATTTTGACATAGACATTAAGGTCGCTCCGCAACTGTGCCCAGATGCCGCCGTAGTATCGTAGGGTTTGCATGAAGGCTGGATGCAGCCGTTGCTAAGGGTGGGTGTTATGGTTGCTAGACCTTGTACTCCCTAACACAAGATGATGAGTAATCTGACCGTTTATGAAAGAACATATTGCATTTCCTTAATGAGAATAGATCACGAAACAATACATTATAAGATATGACGTGGATTACGACCTGGCTAGAGATGGGAAACCCAACACAATGCAATACATCCACCAAACAGCACAGCAATCTGATTGCTGTTGTTATTGCTGTTAGTGTTGTTGTTGTCAATGCGGGTTGGTGTTGTTGTTGTTGTTGCTGCTGTTGTTGTTGTTGTTGTTTTGGTTGTTGTTGTTGGTTGTCGACGTTGTCAACGTTGTCATTGTGCTGCTCGAGAACGTAATTGCCACATCTTTGATTCCCTGTTCGTTGCTAGCTTTCTTGACTCTATTCAATAAATGTATTCTTGTAGTAACAACAGCCATCAACATCAGTGGCCTACATTCTTAATAACCATGTTCAATTAAGAGTAATGATTACACCCACTGCGTCTAGGGAAGTGTATGCAAGCCTATGTTAAACTGTAATAATGATATAAAATGTATTTTCTTGGTTTTGCTATTATTCTTATGTCTCTAGAAAGTATAGTTTTATAGACCACCTTCGGTAACAGTAAGTTATATTTCCTGCGTATTATTAGCCATTCTGACCGATACAATCGCATCAATGTAATCAAGCATTGCATTGGGACACCGTGCTGAAACTGATTGGGATTATCCTAAGCAGTTTCGGCATGATATTTCAATGCATCGCTTGATTACATTGGTGCGGTTGTATAGATAGAGTGGTTCATACTGCACAGGAAATAGAGGTTAATGTCGCCGGAAAGGTTCACCCGACAAAAATTCACCTGAGGGACTTTGCAATCAGAAATGACAGATGGCCTAAAGCATGACGCATGGTATAGAGCATGACGTTGTGAACAACGCTACGCTGGATCTTAACATCAGTGGTGCTAAAGGTCACAGGGTATTCAAACTCATATTTGAAGTCCGCAAGACAAAGGCTAATGCAGGCACCCCGTTTCGTAGTCAATCATATGATGTCATAATCAATCAACTGCATCACATGTAGGTTCACGTCATAATCAATTATGTCATGCATGACTTGATTTAGTCAATTAGAAACATTTACTAGTCCATCAATTTGTAGGTTGTTACTATGTAATGAACATGTTGCCGACTATGTTGAAACTAATTTAACTGAGTGCTGGTGCTACCGTAGTTTCAGCACATTCAAAAGATTGTATAGTTTTCTATAAATTGAGATTCAGGGAGTGCATGAATCTAACACCGGCAACACGAGTCTGGAGCTAAGCTAGATATAGGTGGGTCATAGACAAAATTGGATTACTCCATTGAGCATGCGCGATTAATGGTGTGTCAAACAGTTCGAAATTAATGTTGCAAAAATATAACATCAGAATTGTCATTACGGTTACTTTCCCCAACATGTACCTGCTATTAAAGTGTGCATGCCCCATCAAATAGAGAAATGGTATTAGCATGATATATGAGATTCCTGTTTATTCCTGGGCAATTCACGCAGTGTGCGATATGTCCACGATCAGCCTGTACACACCCGAAGAATCCAAGTAATGCCACACTTCTGCGGGTAAGTTTTTGTCACTCAAAATGAAGACGTATCGACTGTCTTCTGCCTTTTGGCATCTACTAGCGTAACCCATCACACACTGTCCAGTTGATTGTTCTTCAAACGTATATAAAGATGTGTTTATATAATCACGACGGCAACATTACTGGTGCGGTGTAGGATGTTCAGATTATTTCGCAATTACAGACCATTAAGTCTGCTAATACCGCATAACTATATTGTGTGGCCAATATGCATGCAATTCATATGTGATACACCGGTGTTCTTGCATTCGCGTGCCCATGTCTACATTTGTGTACGTGTGTGTCTTGGTGTGCGATAGGTTATGTAGCACGGATCACTCAGTGTCCGGCCTGGAGGAATGTATAAGTAAAACCGACTAAGTACGTATAAAAGCGCACTGCGCATGCGCGTGCTGGAGCGACTCAGGTGTATGCTGGTGAGGCGGTAGGGAGAATGGCTATTTTTTATGCATATCTATTCCCGTACACTTACATCGCTGATATGAGGCCGATTCCTTTCATCCTTGGAACGATCATAACCAGGATGCGTGGAGAATCACGAATCGTTTTTACAGAACTAAAATAGGTTAGGTATCATCATTAAATATACAGTTCCTCATCATGTGCACACACGGTACATTTAGTCAGTATAGCGCATGCTCACGTATGCAGCAAGGTAAAGGTCGTCGTGACGTCATAGCCACAGGCTTCCTGCCTGGTATCCGCTTAGCGTAGCAATGCTCTTATTGGCTAAATTGGCCCAAACGGGCCCTGATTGGCCACAGTGAAGTTTATAAGGACTCGATCGGCTACAGTTCCTCAGTCTGGACGGGTATGTAGTCCATTGCGGTAGTCATATCACTAAATATATCTTCAACGTGCATGCTAGAACGTGACTCGTAGTACGCCCAAAACATCTGATGTCGTGATCGGATGCCAACCCGTCATAATGGTGCCGACGCAGTTTTTATAAAGACCCTTCTCTAAGGGCCTATTAGCCAAAAAGTCATAAGGTTTACGCCGACTCAAACCAGCTCTCACTCCTTACTCACAAAAACAGACGAGTGACTGAACAGCAAACCGGATGCGTCGTTTTTAACTTACCATCCCAAATTAGACCTGTGCCCAGTTTCTAGGCCATTAGACGATATCTCGCCAATTCTTGTTCGATCCACACAGAAGCGTTGTACCTCTCAGCACACATTTAGCGCTGCGTATAGAATAAGAGCGTGTGCCTATATTATAGTAAGCCAAGTTTCACTGTGAACATTGCATTCGACGCCGCTTCAAAGCAGCGGCACTGTTTGTCTTGTGACTGCGTTCTATGAACCTTCACAACTAGACACTTTTACCCGTAATATACGTGCGTCTTCATCTTCTTCTGCTTCATTTCGGCCACCAAACTATGTACATACTTTCTAGAAACAGAAGCCAATTTGCACATCTGCCGAATATAATTACTCACATCGGAAGTAAATAACTCTTCGGCATAAGCAGATAGTCTCTCGTTCACGCCGTTAAGCAAGGCGACGATAGATATCACTGATGAATAACAGGTGCAAGGAATAGTAAAGAACTTCTTCGTCAAACTTCCAATTCGCAAACGCCGATTAAGTGCTAGAACAGGACAGAGTAGGACGTTTTTGTTAGGCTGCTGCATTTTCACCAATTAGATTTTTTCCAATTTATCTCGCCGATGACTAAAAGGCGAATTTAAGTTATCGTATTATTCATTTTCTCGCACGGATTACAAGTAAGCGCCCTAGGTAGGTTTGGACAGAATTATCTTTATAACTGTAAAGATTTTAACGGCGAGCGCCGTTTCTCGAGCATTTCATCTAGAATCTTTTTTCTATCTTTAGTTGTTATTTGTTTTATAGAAAATACCGCACTCGCTTTAACTTACACTATATACATTCACTAACTCACACATGAGTATATTCTTAACGGCAACACTCCTTCTTTAGTGACGTTTCTCGTGTTGTTGACAGGTGAAACAGCAAAATTCACGCTCAGATATCACGTATAGTAATTATCAGTAGTTAGGGACGGCTGCTCCACCGAAAGTTGACTGCAAAATGTAAAGTCACTTTCACGGCTGTTATATAAGTGGACCGTATTTGCATACTTGGCCAAACAGGTTTTTACGGCCTTCTAATTCACTCGAATAGTTATCTCTTCCTACGCCTCTTCGGCCATCTGGCCAACGAATTGTCTTGGTAACTTCCTTCGCCGATTTGGTAAGAGCCGATCTCTGAAACTATTCGGGTTTCTTAATGGCTAGGACCAAATCGGCGATGTTTCACACATTTCCCCCTTGTCCCTTCACTAGTATCTAATAGGATAGTCTTTAAGCCAAAGTAGGTTTCTCACTGCAAAAACATATTAATTATAGTAACACGACCCTAGCAGCGAACCGCGGGGCATTTTAACATAATCGCAGCGCATCTAACAATTTAGCTCCCAGGGAATGAGTCTAAACAGCTCGTTCTCTGCACTTCAGGTGACGGCAAAAACGCAATAGCCGACTAACTCGTAGGTGACTGGGAGAGCTATTACGCATCCACGCCTTTCAGGAAGGTCACCATAGTCAGCTCTCCATTTCTACGGCCCTGCCACAAATTGATATGGTGCTTACTTAACGCGTCTGGCTTGGCTTGTATGGTTGTCCTGTGTTATATGTGATTGCGTCTGAGACGTGGTTAGGAGTCGCTTTTCGGCTTCGGTATTAGTCGACCTGGCAATCGTGTAAGTCGGACTGAGGTAGTTGCTCAATGAGTCAGACCCGAGATGAGGGCTTGAACACATACGCCAGTAAGGAAGACGACCTGAGTTCCAAAGGTAAGTAGGAATAAGGCATTAGCGGCCTAGAAAATCTCTGTTTCTGGACCTAACACTTCATTGTATAGTCTAGCCCCACAAGAAAGCCCGCCAAAATAAAGCCACGCCTACTAACTTACTAATAGAGATTCGGTCTGGACGGCTTCTGTTGAAATCATCTATCCATGTCTACCAACACGTAATAGAATACGCATTCCGAAAATATACTTAGAACACACATGCAAATCATCCCATCTTTTTCATTATCGGTTTAGGATGACCAGTCAGCTGATCCTCCTCCTCCCCACCTTTGCATAGAGTTTTTACTGAGACGGGGGCCCACGATATATATATATATATATATATATATATATATATATATATATATATATATATATATATATATATATATATATATATATATATATATATAATTATATATATATATATATATATATATATATATATATATATATATATATATAAACGAACAAGATTTGGGCCTGATTATTGCATCGACACTGAAAGGCCACTTCAATCTATTTTGTTCTTAACTAACCAGCCCTCGACTCACTGAACTATAAAGCCGTAACTCTTTTATTTAACTGATTATGAAATGCTATGCTGGACAAACACATAGCTGGGATGAAACGGTGGTTTTCAATTTTAGCTGAACAGCTCGCCCGTCCCCACTTAAACGTGATTGTTCCCACTGAAACGTAATTGTTCCACCGGTCATACCACAGGTACTGATCGGGCGACGAAGAGACCGATGCGGGGCAGCGCGGATCCGCCCGAGAGACAGTTATCCAAGCCTAGGCATTGTACAAATTCAGCAGTGTATGCACAAACAATGCAGATGTCGCATTCCCGATCCAGTCCTATATCATACATTGGTAGGCTACTGCATAGTGAATGCCGCATCAGTGCCCATGGAAACACCGGCTCATTATTCTGCTTGAAGAAACACGTATAACTAGTTGAGCAATGATTCAATACGTGATTCAATCTGGCAATTTAATTAAATGGACTTGTACATTGACAATCCATGTAGCTGTCTATGCTAATTGATAACTACGCAATCTACTGGTTATAACTTGATTCGGCATAGCTAGCGCAATCGTACTGGAGAGATGGAATTACATCATTCATTAATTTGATTCTCTGCTCGAGGCGATTCCAATCGATCCCTACACTCGCTGTATCTCAATTTCCAGAAACATATACACGTAAGCTGTTAAATATCTTGAAACTCTTTTAACTGAATGCTGTTGCTGCATACATTTCAAAACATTCAACAGAATGTCTATTACATAGTAAATATATATATACAATTCGTGCTTCTTGACGAACTATTAAGAGTTATAGACGGACTTAATTTTATTATTGATGACGTAATTTATTAGGACGCCAGTCTACATGTGAAGTAGCTGCTTATGATGCCGCATGATTGCTTAAAAACCGGATTCTTCCACTGCATCCTTGACTCTAAGTGGAGAAGAGGATCGTGTAGCAAACGTCGATCCACTAAGCGTACTGGGCATATTAACTTGTATTCTACAGTGAATAAAACGGCATTAAGCTACGAGCTATACTGATACTGCATGGCACGCGCACCATGCCTGCCTATGTGTTCATTAAGCCCATTGCAAAAACAGCCGTATGCGTCGTGACACGTGCAATCACGCAGCGCAGATTACTCTGGAGAGATGTATTTGGCAGATTTGTTCAGGAGCACGTTGTTAAAGAATCAATTGGATGTTAATTCTAGAGAATCTGTTTCCTGAGATATATAGTATGCGTGATCAAATTGTCAAGTATGTGGGGAATCATATCGCAAAGCAGTTGTGAAAGCAAATTATTCAGTTTAACCGACACTTGTAATCTCGACATGACACAACAGCTCTGGGAGAGCGGACGCAGCGCGAATATACAGATAGACATGCCAGGCTGTGTATCGGGCACAGCGTGTATTTGGTCAATCATATCAGCTAACGAGTTGCGTTGGCTTCACCTGTTCCCAGCCTCCGTTCACTATTGGGATGTTGCCAGCACCGAAAGCAACACTCATGTAAATGCCAATCCAAATACACATTGATTGGTGCAACAGCACTGCATTGCGGCACCATGGCAGCATTCACCGGCATTATATGACAGAGAGAATGACAACCAACAGCTAGCTACTAGAGCAGCAGTGCGTTGCTTCATTGTGTGCGTATGCATCTGCGTGTGCGCGTGTGTATTTGATAAGAATGGAGGGAATCGCCCCCACATCGAGCCTACGTCACGTTCACACATACATCGTAATATCACAATTCCAAAGAAATACTAGTATAACTGGCAAAATGTAGAAAAGCACGACGAGCACGTGTGGTGACGGCGAATGCATTTGCTAGTGGAAGGGGGTGGAAATGGGCCGTTCCAGTTGTGGCTATTTTAGCCTATTCCTAGCTAAGCTCCACCCACGGTTCGCTACTGTTGGACACTATACAGGTACGATGTTGAATATGTTGAAACTAATTTCACTGGGTGTTACTTTCAAAATATTCAACAGACTGTCTATTAAATACAGACATACAATTCGTACAACGCGTCTGACTAGTACACTTTTAAGACAGACTAATTCGAGCCATGTGTGCTGTAATTAATTATGACGTCATCATCCGTGTTACGTGGTTAATTATGACGTCATGTGGCTGGTGGAAATATTGGAAAGGTCGAATGCTCGACAGTGTTTTGCGTCAATACTAATACGATTATAATCGAGCGTATCTCAAATGATTAACTATAATATCGCTTGCTATGTTATTCGCGTTTATTTGTATTTGAATTTCTTGAACTTCCAGTACACTGAGATATTTTAATACAGTTGATTTTCATCGATGTATCACATGAAATTATACGATACACCTGGAGTAACGCCACATTATGTCGCGCGGCAACACACATTAGACCGTACTTTTAGTTGATAACGGACTGATGTTGTTTCGCAAGCGTCATGACGTTGTTTAATGGATCTTTCCATTGTAGCTATGCCACGCCCATTACTAGCTAAGCTCGACCCACACCTCGCTGTGGTGGGATTGATCGATCTCCAAATGCCCTAGCTATAAATTTCCTGAAAACTATACAGGGAAGCTGTTGCATATTTTGTAACTAATTTGACTGGGTGCTATTGCTGCCTATGGCAGCAACAGCGCCGAGTCAAATTAGTTTCAAAATATTCAACATAATATTTTTTAAATAGTAAAAGCAATTCCATGACGTCATTCATTATGATGTCAATGTACACATCACGCAGTTCATTATGACGTCATATGCTGGGTGGGGACTCTGGAAAGTTGAATTACATCTTTGAAATGAAGATAAAAACTAAGATACGCCTTCGCAATATTAAAAATATAATATATTGTTGTACATTTTGAGACTGAATTTACTGCTTACCGGTATTATGATTATACTATGGCTATCTTGAAACACGGTTATGGGAACGTAGTTTGACCTGGCTGGCTAAACTATGGATGCTGCCAAAACATAGGGGTACCCTTGAGGAAAACATAGGGCAGATTCCCACCTTGCCTGGCCGCCTGTTCGTACGCCTATGTTAATTCACTATATTCAGTCTGTAGGTTTCAGTGTTTTAATCTATTCATGCTAATAGGAAATGCGTTATTCACATTCTTTGCGATTTATACGGATACACTAATCAAACAAATGCAGGATAACTAAACCAATGTAAGTCTTCTATTGCCATTCCGCTACACGAATTAGCTGCCATACTAATTAGGTGCGTGGCACTGCCAGCATTTCTTTGGCTTCTCAGAGCTGTTCTTAACGAGGAGCGATGGTGCACTATTATACCGTTATTATTATAGTATGTGCTACTATAATTACACATAGCCTTTTAGAAGAAAGGCCTGGACGTACTATTATCGTCTACACGTGCACTGCAGCATCGTCCATCTATTTACAGAATATGTCTGGGGGGGGGGCAATATGAACAACAATTTCATATTATGAAACGACTACATGGGAAGCTTAAAGGAGAGACAGACTTTTAGAAATGTTGATAATTCATGCAAATAATGTGTTTTAGCCATCGTTGAAGACACGCGGCCTAATATTTTGTTTTTAAAAATGTGTTTACATAATGCAAAATTAATAAGTATTTCCTATGTGTGTTTGTATTGGCTGTACACTCGACGGATTGTTAGCAGCATGCATGAACTATATCATAAGTTTTAATTTAAATCTTATGAGTGTCGTATTGGACACCATTGTCACGTTGCAAGACACCTCAGTGGCTGCAGAACACGATTTTTACGTCTAAGGAAAGCGATGGCCAATGAATTCTGAGTTGATATTTGTAATAGCATCCGTATATATATATATATATATATATATATATATATATATATATATATATATATATATATATATATATATATATATATATATATATATATATATATATATATATATATATATATATATATATATATATATATATATATATATTGTCTGAGACGGTGTATTCAAATACAAGGCAGACAGTAATTTTGTAATACGAATTGTATTTTGGAACCTCCGCATGCCAGCGATATAAAATGGTTTGTTCTGCGACAACAATTAGTCGTCTAATAAAATCAGCGTGGTGTGGTCACAAAAGTAAATGTCTGTTAATGGTATGTTTTATGCACTGTTGAAGCTCCCAAAGGCTCTCTTTTGATCACTTTACGCATGCTAAATAATGGCGAGCGTACTGGTCATACTGGCCACACACTTTACAGACAGATGGAATATAATTGGCGCCAGTTTTCTTTGAGGAATGGAGGATAACGGCCATTATCGTAGACAACAACAATTTAAGGCAAAACCAAATTAATTATATTAAAATACCACCACCAAACACTAGCATCCCTTTGATGGTTATGTGAGCCATGCTATGGACCATAGACCATCTCGCCGAATACCAAGCGAATAGTCCCACACATCACTTGGCCGTGTGACGTAATTAATAATGGCATCATATAATTGTGTCACAGATCGGATCCGTCTATTAGCCGGCCAATGCGCGTGTATATACCCTAGGCATACAGTAATTATACTATGCAAGTGTAGATGCAAAGGAATTACACATGCTTACATTTTCCCACATAGTTTTGACTGTTCCATGGACTGTACATCTCCATCTGATACGGCATAGCCTGTCATGGGAAACATCTTGCTTTTCGATTAATCAACGGTTACATTAACAATAGGACATTTCTTTGGCAGCGACGCGTGTGGAGACATAGACTGGCATCACCAAGTCATCATATTCCTAGACCACAACTGGTTCCTCTAAGTGTCAGTCTGGGATATAAATATCGCTAAGGCCGGCTTTGACTATTGATTCTCGGCCCAACACAGAATTACCACTTTCACTAGTATCCCATTCCAGTATGAATACAATGGTAACAAAAAGATCTAATTAAAAACCTGCTGTGAACATTGAGACAGATTTGAATGGCTGTCCTAGTGTATGTAGGCTGCATTGGTGTGGCCATCTAAAGAAATGGTTCTGAAAATAGCAAACAAAATGCAATCTCAAGCATCTTTACCAGATACTATCAGCGTGTAGGCAAATGGAGCATGCTACGCATCTCTTCATCCCGACTGATCATATGCAAAAACATTGCCATTAAAAAGTAATAATACAACTGACTGCCAATTGGACTATGCTGCCGCAGACGTACATAACTGTCTACGCGTATAGTAGTTAATCTACAACGTTCTCATTAGACATGTGTACGATTGAAGTCAGACACTTTTCCTCAGATCGCTATGATACGCTTAGTGAATGGCAATCTCTACAAGCAAACTCCGATCCTGCCACGCGTAGTTGTTATTATGTGATGTCCACCAAATGTGGTCACTATTCAAAGACTGCTGCTTAATTCAATTTAATGGGCATTTCAAGTGTGAACTATGCCCCGGCCTATCTCTATCTAAATCCCACCCACACCTCGCGCGTGTTTGGGTCGATCGATCTCTGAACTCCTTGACTATCAATTTTCAGAAACTATGCAGGTAAGCTGTTGAATATTTTGAAACTATTTTGACTGGGTTAGGGTGAGAATTATATTTCCATCTCAGTGCGCAACAGGCTTCAACATACTTTAGCCAGACAATAACCAAGCAACAGCACCTTGTATATATAATTAGAGGCAGATGGTTGACGGATAAGAACGCAGCATCTCATTGGCCATTATTTCTGCATTATGAATGCCACCATCAATTTGCACTCAGGATATGACAATGTTAAAGAACAAACACACTCGTGGATTATTCAACAGGAATGGGTCTTCACAATAAGATTAAATATGAGCCAACACATTAAATTAGTCCTCGACATGATACCACATATTGCATATACAGAAATGAGGACGAACCAGGTGTAAAACGGGGGACCAATCTCAAGCCTCCTAGATAGCTATCAATTTTCTCAAGCATAGACCATCCCAGATGACTGAATGTCCACGGTGCGCAATTGTCATGGAGACAAATATTTGCTGCCATTTACAATTTAGAAACAATGCAAGTGTTTAGCCCACATTATCAATTACAGCATATATCGCATACCATATAGGTAAAGGCAGAATCCAGTCTCACAGTTAAGCATATGACGTCATAATCAACTAGGTCGCATGTAGGCTGGTTTCGTAATTAATTACGTCATGAATGACATACCTTAGTCCGTCATAAACGCGCAATAGTCCGGCAAGTCGCTTGAATTATATGTTGGTGAATATTTTGAAACTACTTTGACTGGGTGCGGTTCCAGCCAAAGCGTGGGGGTGGGGTGTTGGGGAGAGGGTGGATTCTTCTATTAGCTGTTGCATATTCTGAAAGCGATTTGACAGCAACCGTCCCCAATCAAATTCATTTCAAAATATTCAACATAAGATTTATTGAATGGTAAATGATTAATTTTTTTTTCATTCGGTCTTGTTGGCTTGAAAGTATTAACATCGGATTAGGGTAGTACGACATACTGACTAAAGGTACACGATATTTCGATATAGGATTTAGCAAGCCAGACATCAAATCGCATTATTTTCTACACTATATGATGGCCATTGACAATACACATCTATGCCTTAATATGACAGGATGATGATTGATAACTCATCACAAAAAAACCTGGACTAGTAATCGATATCCTATAAGATATATAATTATTCCCTGATTAGGTCTTTAGCATGGCATTCACCGTATCCATGGCCCAGTGTCTGTATTGACCTACTTACATTATACCAAACGACTGCCTGATTGTATGGGCCAATTGATGTCGGTTTCTTAAGATAGCTAGTCAAAAGAACTCTTAACTTGAAGAAGCGCAATCAGTTTGCGCCAGAATTGATCATACATAGCAAGTTACTCGAAAAAATAACAAGATAGAGTTAGCGTGGTCTGATGTGTAGCATAGATGCTGCTGATTAGTTTCAAAGAAAACGACCATGGCTCGTAAAATCGACTTGTTGTTGCTGTTAAAGTGTAGGACTACATATTTTACCAACAAGCGATCCGCGATGACAACTGATCTATATGGTCAGAACAGAATTGAGTGCAAATTTGCAAAAAAGGGTTCGATCGCTCCCAACATGGACATCGCATGGATGGAGCTTAGCTGGAGATGGGCGGGGCAATACCTAACACTTGATGCATACATTTCTTGACAATTCACCCGGATGGCAATTAACAACCAGAAATCAATTGTGTACCCTAAACATGCACATGCACATGTGACAGGATAATGTAGGCCTACTGTTCAATGCCAATTACACAATCAGTGACACTATGTAACTGATAGTGAACGTCTGGTGTTATTAAATCCGTGCATATTAGATAATATTATGTAATGTATAACACCCTCAAGCACATCGTTCAATAAATGAGCAAGCCTAATTCATGTCAGTGCGTACTAGCTAGACTGTGGTACCATGGATACAATTGTGAGTTTTGACTGACTTCGCTTTAATGAGTTGGTAGTTCATGAATTTATTTTTAGGACACTGACATCAAAGCACTCGTTTTAGGTTGCATTACCAATTTTACTGTTAATGCTAAATGTCTTATTTATCATAAGGACGGTATAATACATGCCTACATTACATTACACGTATACCTGACTTTCGTAAAATCTATGCGAGTTTATATGTTATTTCAGAGAGCTGCTTGCACAGAGTGTTGCTTTTAAGCAGCAACTGTCATAAAAACGTGCATATTAAATATGCAAGCTAACATATCCATTCTAAATTCCCAAGATATAAATCTGACCTCCGCCTGTCGCAATTCGAGTCCGGTGTACAAACTATTTAATGTTGCGTGTGTCCGTCCTTGTTATTAATATCATCAATCCTTTGTCAAATTCTCAGATCAATACATTGTGTTCTTTCACCAGGAAATCAGAACGTAGCTTATAAATCTGCTGCGAAAGCATCAGAAACCAAACCCGCAGCCATATGGGTGCTGGCTGGAAAAGCACCAGACTTGCGATCAAAAAGGGTGCCCAAAAGTTACACACCTAATGGCTGACTACATGTCCTGTTCCCCTATTGCAGCATAACCTTTAACACCATTATCCTGAAAGCCAGCTCTTGCGACCATCTGCATAAGTAATAGGAGCATTTATTTGTTGAATTATTCATTTGATTCCCCAATACACTCAGCCACACCCCCCCCCACACCCCACACCCCCCCCCCCCCACCCCCACCCCCCTTATACAGTTTAACAAAAGTTATCGAAAATCTAATTTAAAAACCTCTCACCATTATCGTCACTCTCCATTCAAACATACAACATAAGCTGCCCAGTCACCCAGCTGCACGAACCAACACTAATCCCATCTACACCCCCCCCCCCCACCCCCGTATGCATGCACGCACACACGCACGCGCGCATATTCACCCACACACCACGAGCGCATACATACGCCACACCAAACACACTATCACAACCACCCTATATCTCCTACTCACGTACACTCACACATACACACATCAAGCACAACACCACAATAATCTCAAACACAAAATTAACTTGACTCCCCTAAATTCGGGTCTAGGTCTTACCTATTGTATATCATACATTTCCACTAAAGCTAATTCCTGTTAATTTAGGATAAGTCTGGCTAGCAATCCCGGACATCATCACCCCGCGGACAACGTGATGGCATTCCTACATAGGCCAGTGATCCACAGTGGCACCCCATGGATTAGATCTTACACCGGCTGCATATGTGCGTACACTATCATCATATATCCTTTATTTTTTAGATGAATCCAGCCACTCGATCAATCACACCACGTCATAATCAAATACGTCCCATGTAGGCTGACGTCATAAGACTGTACGTCATGAATGACGTAATGTAGTCCATCGTTAACGCCTAATAGTCCTCCAAGTTGTACAACTTCAAAATATTCAACAGCTTACCTACAACGTTTTCTGGAAATTGAGATTCAACCAGTGAAGTGATCGATCGATTGATACACGCAAACCATGGGTGGAGCTTATTTAGAGATGGGCGGGACATAGCTAACACTGGATTCATCCATTATTGACCCTCCGTGGGCTTCACAATGGACCATGCTATGCTGCTTTGAAAAGGAGGATCCGCAATGCGTTTGCAAATAACGCAACCTGCGCTAACAAAAGGTGGTGGCCATTTATGAAATACGAGAGAAAACGGACTGTTTTTGCAGTCAGACTTATTATGTTCCCTCTCTTCTCAGCTTGTATTAAGAGGCAGGCTGTGCAAACTTACTGGTCACCCTCGATGATCCTTAAAGTGTTTGTTCAAGCCGTTCTTGACCGCACCTGAATTCTGTGAATTGATCTACTAATAGCATTTCATCAAACATCTGATTATTCCTAGATGCGCCTGCAGCAATGGGTCGGTCACTTAGCATCAAACTATACAATTGTTCAACATCCAAGTCAGCATTCAGATCTGTTATCACATCACTGCCCAAAGCATCTAGCTGCTAATAACTAAAAATCACCAAAAAGCGCGTCGTCAAATTCTTTTTTTATAAATATCATTTTGGTTTCGTTATCTAGCCAGTAATTTCAGATGTAATATTTAAAAAATAGACTTCTGTAAATCTGCAAATTGACAGGTCTCAAGACCATTTCAGCGGCCGACTTGGCAGCCATATTTATAATTAAAAAACGATTAATCAGTATTTTCTAAGCCGAAAGTTGAATTAAACTCGTTTTTTCGGTTTGGGCATGAGTACGACGGTTAGCAAACCGTTACCACACTGAACCAGTTTACGATGTGAGATCGTTATATCGGGCAGCTCTAAATACTACGATACTTGGCAAGTAACTGTTGCCTGGGAGAAGCAGTTGCTCGAGTAAACGCTCTACAGCTACACATTTAGCATGAGATTTCATTCACGATGAATGGATTCTCGAGACACCTATTATAATTGAGCAGTACTGGTTGTTGCATAGTTAAATATTTCTCAAGATATAATTTGCAGTATCACTCTCTACACACGAAGCTCTTTTACCATGCCCATTGCGTATACTTTGCGTGCGTGTGTTCGTGCGTCCGTGTGTGCGTATGCGTGTGCATGTGTGCGTGTACGTGTTCGCGTGCGTGGCTGTGTGCGTGCATGCTCGTGCGTTTGTGCGAGTTTCCCTAAAAGCAGTGCATGCTTAACCTCACCGTATTACGAGATGCATGCCACCGAAAACTATACATTCTGTACGCCTCAGCAATGCAGTTTAGAACATGCACGTGTTGTCGACAAGACGTGTACATTGGCGTGGCTGGATACATATATGTACACGAAAATGATCGCAGCAGAATATTTGATGGATCAATATCGAATGCAGTTTAATCAGGCAACCTATGAGATAAGAGGCACTCGTATCAATCAATCCGTTTCAAATGTGTCGTACCTAGATGACCATACTAAGCTTTCCAACATGCATGCATGCATGCATGCCAACTCTTTTGTATCATTTTTTTTTTTAGAAGTACCGCGATGATCATTGTTACTAGCATAAGCAAAGTGTATTTGAAGTTGGTGCTTTGGTCCAAATCTGCTCCCATGTCCATACTCTTAAGAATAACCATCGATCATCATTTCCATCAATACACAGTCAAAAGATTCAAATAGTTAAAATGCTTGATAGGAGACGGTGAATATGCACATCATTAATCAGATTAGATATAAGGTGTCTTCTACATACGAGCATGCTGCCATAGACACAGTGTTGCCTCGCTCTTTAACAGAAGATTATGCCCATACTGAACTCATCCCTTCTGCCAAAGACTGACACTGTGATGATAAAACACATCCTCTTTATCGTAGTCAACAAATAATGCACTACGGCTAGCGAAATCAGCCAGCGAATACTTCAAAGACGATGATTTCGCTGCAAGATGATAGTTCAATGTCAAATATGCCATTAGCACACGTGATCGATGATGGAAAAATACACACATTCTTTTGTCAAGACTGAACGCAAATTAGGAGCGCGAGTCAACAGTATGAAATGTGTTGCAGGGAGGACGTTTATCATATGGCGAATCAAATAGGAGCAGGTCTCCATCTCCATTAACATAATATGTGGTCTTTGCTTTGCCTCTCAAAATGGCGACGTTAAACATGTTATGCACATTCATGTTCGCGTTAACGAGGATAGCGAGACGATCCGTGTTTTAAACAAACCAATCTCTCGGCCAGGTATTACGTAATAGAGGTGTGTGCAAACTGATAACAATTTTGGATTTCAAATTGACTCTGCAAAGACGTGATGTATCCAAGATCCACGTCAATCTGGAAATAACACCGTAGTATATAACACAACAATTGCAATCAGTTTATGTCGCAATCATAAATATCACAGGGCGTCTACTGTATGCTTCAAGATGACGGCCTTGTAATGTAGTATATTTCTGGTCGTATGCACCATAGAAATCGGGTGATTCGCAATATAAACCACATATTGTGTTCCCCAAATGTGTACACTGTGCGCTAACACTTCATGTTTTATATAATTATCATAAATATATCCAGTGCAACCTGGGAATACAATGCCCATTTCACGGAGTGCTCATATCCAACTCCACATGTAGGCGCAATACGTAGCTGACGTAATGGGCAAAACTGCAGTGCAGCGAATACTCATTGGCTGTCAAACTGCAGTGCTGCGAATAAGCATTGAAGTGAAATCAGCTCACAATATCGATTAATTCACACTTGTGCCCAGTAATGATGACAGGCTCATGTGGCTCAAGAATTATTATTCCACTAATAGTGCATATGCACTTGCTCATCATTTCCGCTTATTGCTTCAGGGAAATTCCCTGGTACAATAATCGATTGCCACTCAAAGTTAAACTACTTGCACCAATGACCAGTACCCAAGAGCTGGTTTTAGTTTATGCATATCTATCACTATCTCCGCAATCGATAACTGTGTGTATATCGCTCACTTAGTCAAGCAGATTGCACATCTATCGCTACATGGACAATCAGTAGTTAATGTGCATCTATCAATACGGGGATAATCAGTAGTCAATGTACCTCTATCGATACAGGGATACTCGGTATTTAATGTGCGTCTATCGCTACAGCCCTAATCGATAATTTGTGTCTATCGATCAGCCTAAGCAGATGGCCCATCCATCCTTGCAGGGATAACCCATAGTGTATGCATTTTATCTATCACCTCACATTTGTCTACAACCCTAATCAATACGTATTCATCTATTGCTGAGTCAATCAGTTTGCACATCATTCACTACATGGCGAATCGCTAATTTATGCATGTCTATTGGGATACACCCTACCCGATATCTCTGTGTTTATGGCCCAGCCAATCATAGTATGCATCCATCACTGCGGGGGAGGGGGTTATTCAATATTTTGATTGACAGGTACGCCTATAATTTATGAACGGCTATCGCTACAACCCAACTCAAAAGGTGGGGGCCTATCACTCACACAATCAGACTGCACGTCTATCTCTAAAGTGATTGATCTATAATTGTGTGTCTATCGATCAGCCAATCAGATTTTGCGTCCATCACTGCGGATGCTTTCAATATTCTGATTGACAGTTGTACCTAGAATGGGGGCACCCCTATCGCTACAACTTTAATTGATAATTATGCAGAAGATGTGTCCTTCGCTACATGGGTAACCGATAATAGTATGTTTTGATTGGTAGGTGAGGTTAATATAAATAGTGGACTCTGAGTCTGACTCTGCTGCTCATTCAGAGGAGGCGGTAACTCAGGTGGTAACGAGCAGAACTGTGAAACCGGTGCCCCGGGGATCATGTCTCCGTTCGGCCAAATGACGATCGCGGGAAACATAGGCAATCTCATTCACTCATCGTCGCCTCTCTCCACCCAAGAATATAAACGAGTACCAGTGTATACACTGGGGAAGTTACCAATAATAGTCTGAAATAAAAACCATCCTAGAATGGCATGAATGGGGCCTGGAATTAGGGACTCCATAGACGCCAAACACACCAATAACTTCTGCTGCTCATTCTGTGACACAGCGACCCAGAATTAGGATCTCTGTTCTAGTAGCAATAGGTGTTTAAAATATAATTATTGTATTGTTAAAAGTAGTACTATAGAAGTAATCGATCTTATAATTATTCCACTATTGGTAGGACGTGACTTGTGAGACGCAATACAACAGTATGCATACCCCCCAATCTGCATGACTCTCCGCCCCCACATAGCAATCAATTCGCATTTACGAGGACAAGGAGCAAACCCCCATCTATAGATTTATCACCAAGGACGTGTCCTAGAGCCATATTGCATCACGCTTATTAAGATGTATTGCTCGTAAGCCATCTTACTTATCGCATCTGTTTCACAAAAATAACATGCCCCGTCAAAGAAATTATTTACACAATACCCCCAGGAGATAAATCAACACAGCATAATGAATTTTGCATTTACCACTTGTATCTGGTTTATCTAACCTATTTGGTTGCGACTAAATGATATGAGATGCACGCGATGATGGTAAGTGTAATATATTGCTTACGATGCTGCTGTTGTATCATACTATAACGTGTTGCTTTAATACGTTGATAACATTAACAGATTGCAACAGCCCTTGTTAAGACGGGCAACTAGTCCGTGTCGGGTGTACATTTGTGCTATGCGCTATCTAATAATTGCAAGGTTGTAATGTAATATTGCACGAGGTCAATGTTATAGACGAGCACCGCCAACATTTAATAAAACCCACCGTGTGTAAATTCAACACTTTACTGGTCAACTCGGTCAGATATTTCCTCTGCATAGCTCTTGCAAACGAATAGAATGCCACTTTTAAAATGTTACCACTGGAATCACCGGCTTTGTTACCGAACCAGTCATTCCAGTAGTACAGTATAAAAATAGCGTTCTCTTTGCCTGCACATGGACAGTGGCTTAACACAAATCATAATCGTATTGCCTTTAATCTCGTCAAAGAACTGTCTCCACGGTCGACTTGGGGAATGCTCACTCGCAGAACAACAGAAGGATTTTTCTTTAAATTTCGGAGGTAAATTTGCAAAAAAAACCCGGTCTTCTCTTGGAAATCCATAGTACAAAAGACATGCGTCATTGAGTAGCTATTTTAAAAAGAAGGTATGCGTGGTTTACAGGAATCTGGTGCATGTGACGTCCCATCCAGTGCCGACTGTAGTTATATTGAAATACATATAGTTCACCTTGTTTCATGTATTTTCGAAACATGCTCGAAATTGATAAATATCAAAAGCTATATTATAACCGAACGGACTATGTTCATTATTGGAAAACAAACATTCTGGGATCGTTTTCTACGGAGCTTTCAATTACAGAAAATGGAGAAACAGAATATACGATTGAATGGAAATGAGTTGGCAGTTGAGATTAAAGGGAACAATTGATATCTCCAGCCCTTCAAAGTAATTATGCAAATCCATTAAGACGCTGTCTATTGATGGACAGCTGGAATCCAGCCATTGGTGTTAAACGAATTGCGCCTTCTAATTCGCCATAGTCATAGGTTGACAAGTCCTTTTTTTCAAAATAAACGTTTCGTAAGATTAAATTCTACGCAACTCTGATATGCATAGAGGTAATTAAAATAATTACTTTTACTAACAACCCCGTATCAATAATAGGCCTACTGTTGTAACATCTAACAAACATCGGCCATATTCACAAGGCGCCCTTAAAGAGACATTACCCGCAAGCTAACCTACATTTTGGAAATTTTAAATAGTTGTATTGCAATGTAACGAACTTGTGCGCTATTAATGCACACCAATTTGTATAAAAAAATTCCGACTATGCCACGTATATTTGTTATGGGTTTGTTGTTCTGGATTAATAGAGACGTGCGCACACATTTCTTACATTTGTTTACGGATCACTAAGATTGGAGTAGCTGAGAACATATTAAATACGTCTGGACAGTCACCACCATAGAGGCACCAGTGTGAAGTGAACATTCATGTAGCCTCGAAGACCAAAGCCTAATAGCGTTGAGCGCTGAAAAACAATAATTTGTAGAGCCAATATCAAACGAATTAATCAGTTGCCGCCATCACTTTGATTACTCAACACAACAGCGCCCGGGCCTTCTAAATACTCTGTCATTCTGTGGAATTGATTCGTTCTGTTTATGCTTGCATTTTTAATATTTGTGAAATTCATAATGTGCACCGTTTTTTACAAGTGGTCGTATTTTTAAGAAACGCCCTTTAAGTTCAAGTATTTGTGGCATGGATCACCGTCGGGTGAATTCTCGACCCGAATGGCAATTCCGTAATATGGGACCGTCCTCACAGATTTTGGTATGTATTAATATCACAATTGAACGAGGAATTTTACACATGGAACAGAAATTAAATAGGTTCGGATCCGGGGAAGGTATGGCACAATTAAAACGGACTCTTTTGGAGCTCCAACTCAGCGCAGACATCGTCCGAGCGTGTGCCTGAACTAGAGAGAGCTAGGCACGATTTCTCTAGGGACGTTGTCCAGAGCACATCACGCACTCTGATTGGCTGAGCCGGCTAGAGCAGCCTCTCGCCGAGCATAATAGACGGTCTCAAAGCCAAACTCAGATATTAGGGACCTAAAGCCCCCCCCCCTTGGGCACATTAGGTCATAAGACCGCACGCACCTACTCCGCACCCCCCCCCCCCCACCCCCCCCCCCCCCCACCCCGACCCAGCACCTACCCCATCCCTTCCCCACCCCCGTTAGGTCCAGGTTAGGCCCTTCCCATCCCCCACGCACAGGCATGAGGAGCAACAGAAAACCCATGGACAAGAACAGCAACATGAGACAAAATCGAGAGACAACGAGCAATACACACACAGAGAAACACAAGCTAATGCACAACCCGACGTCACAAGAATTCACAAGAATTCAACAGAAACCATAAAGGCCAGGCGTGAGTCTAGACCCTGGCATTGGGAACTAGCATATAAACGCCTTAAATATTACAACACACACACACACACACACACACACACACACACACACACACACACACACACACACACACACACACACACACACACACACACACAAACTCAGATATAAAAAAAATCTGACCCGCCCTGGCTACTACCGCAGATCACGGCGCATGACAGCCTATCCTTAGAGATAAGCAAGAAAGACCCAACGGCGCTAATCAAGAGCTACGCTCTGGAAAACATCGACAACAGATGGAAGGCGCACAGGAAAATCTATACCGACGCCTCCAAAGTGCCCAACTCCGGCGAATGCGGACCAGGAGTAGTCACAGGCGACCAGGAAGAAGTCCTCAAGTACAAGCTTCCGAATCACTTGTCGATATACACAGCCGAACTGCTGGCAATTAAAAAGGCTCTAGAATGGATTAAATCAGCAAATCCAGGCAAATACGTTATCCTCACAGACTCACTAAGCTCGGTGAAGAGCTTCAAATCTAGCAGCAGCAACAGCAGGGACAACCTAATCAAGGAAATCCGGCAGCTGTATGCAACGGCGGTGACTGACATCAACACTGTCGACATCGACTGGGTCCCAAACCAATCAACAAATGGACAGACTGATGCTTAAGCAAAGTACTTGGTCCCAGTTGCTCAGTCTTCTCGGATGGGACTTTAAACTGAGGTCCCGTCATACAGTGCTCATCCCGGTGTCAACGTGAGCTAGGGCTAGGTAGGCAAGAAACTTCGTCATAATCAAAGTAAACCGGGTGCTGAATGGATTCGTCCTCGGATGGAATCACGCAACATACGGATTACAAAATCAAAACAAAATTGCTAGAATTAGAATCTTTCGGTCTTTTCAATGGGTCTTTGGAGGGATGCAACCCGGATGACTGATCGAGTTCGTCCTCAGACGGACGAAGTCACCATACGGGCTGCCTATTCGATCAAAATCTAACAAGTGCCCGCTGGTGCCTGCTCGGATGATGGCCAGAAGAGCGAATGGGTCCCAGGACCCTACAGAGCCCACATCCAACCCTCCCCGCACCCCCAAAGGGGCCGAGAGGCCTCTGACATAAGGCCCCCCTAGGGTACATCAGATCATAAGACCGCACACACACCCACACACACCCACCCAGCACCTACCCCATTCCCTTCCCCACCCCCGTTAGGCCAAGGTAGGCCCTCTCCACCCCCACGCCCAAGCATGAGGAGCAACAGAAAAGCCATGGTCAAGAACAGCACATGCCATCTTCAACATGAGACAAAATCGAGAGACAACGATCAAAACACACACGCACGCTCGCACGCACGCACGCACGCACGCACGCACGCACGCACGCACGCACGCACGCACGCACGCACGCACGCACGCACGCACGCACGCACGCACGCACGCACGCACGCACGCACGCACGCACGCACGCACGCACACAAACTCAGATACATTTCGGATTTGTTCGTTAGTTGATGATAGACGTGTTTTAGATTCGTTTAATTTGCGTCCTGTATTGCGTTTGCAACAAAATTGTATTGCTTAAGTTGAGTCTAACGTTTAAAGAACTGTGTTATCTAATAATCATTTTCTTTAAACTGTGTTAATCATTTTACGTTGGATGTTCGTTTGCGTACATTCAAGCACTAGATTAAATGCTCATGGCGGCCATTAGTGTTGTCTTGTTCGTTTTTTATTGGCACCAATTTTCGAAAACAAATTTGCTGTGCTTCCCTGTGTCGTAATTATACAGAATTGTTATCAAATTATTTTAATAATGTTCTTAATTTTAAACTGGTTTAAACCCTTTGATCAATTTTATTTTTGACGTTCTTTAAACCACAATATTTTTCGCCACTCAAACAGCTGCATTTTTCGGCCATTAGTGCTAGCTCTGATCGTTTTCGACACCAATTTAAAAAAAATTTTATTTTTCAGTTTGCTTAGATGGAATTTTCGGAGGGGACGGCACAGCACTAGTATACTGGTAAAATTTACTTAGTAATACCAGGCTTATTCTACAGCCTGCTCCACTCATTTCCTTCACACACTAATTCTACTGTATTCTACACTATCTATCACACTACCCGCTAAATCTTGTTGCTACACACTACCTTCTATACTCTTCACACCGTAGGGTAATCAGCATGGAGGAAGGTGACTTCCTCAACCCACATGGTCCAGGCGGGAGTGGGGATGAAGGGGGGGGGGGGTCATTCCCCAGGAGGGAGCGAGTGAGGGGGCTAGCGCCACTACTCGCCTTGTAGGGGACGTAGAGGCAGGCGAGGGTGGCATGCCCGACCAATTGACAATGGGAGAATTCTCCCATGGACAGGTGGCCCAGGAGGTGGTGATTATGGAGAGCAATCTCTAGAACACACCACAAAGCACCCCTAGGTGACACGACAAAAGGGTTTCCCCAGCGGTGGGGTGTGTTGTGGGAGGGGGGTGGTGTGTAGTCCCACCCATGATACAGAGCGGAGGAGGGTCCCCGGGGCACGCTCAGTAGCGAGGGTTTGGAGGTAGCCATAAGGGAAGAGGTGGCCGAGAGGTGGTACCCAGGGGAGGATGGTCAGGGTCAAGGGACTCGCAGGTAACGATTTTGAGGGGTTAACACGCATGATGATTTACAGGATGCTGTATGCCATGGTGGTCATGCTTGCAGTCCTGGACAAGAGGGGTGGGGAGGTGTTAGTGACCTCCACCAGCGAAATGCAGTTTCAAAAGCTGCTGAAAATAAAAACAATAGGCAGCCATGTGGTGTCGATTGAGGAGTACACCACCACAAACCTCAGACCCAGCAAAGCGGTAGGTGTCATATCGGGAGTCCCAAGTGACTTCACGAATGACGATATAAAACGAGACATGAATACGCAAGGGGAACATAAATTGGACAGGGTGGGTCAGATTGGCGGAACGGCTAGACCATCCTACACAGTGAAACTGGTGTTCGAATCAGACTCACTGCTAAGCAAGATTAAACTGTGATGGATGACCTTCAAAGTCAAACAATACATCACAGAACCGGTCAGATGCTTTAGATGCCACCTGCTGGGCTACGTGGCCAAGCACTGCAAAACTAAAGCCAGCGTATGCGTACACTGCAGAGGGAATCACAAACGCGAGGACTGCCAGCAGAGCACCCACTGTAGACATTGCAAGTGGAGGCACAGTGCCGTATATCACGGATGCCCAGCTTTGCAAAAAGCCAAGGACACCCTGAAGGTAAAAACGATAGAGCAGGTATAATATGGGGAGGACAAGAAGCGGGTCACCCAGCAAATAAGCAGGGGGCTGGAACAGCTGGCTGGGATACCAGCACCTGGACCAGCCACATCTCCTGAAAAGACGGCATGGCGGAAAATGGCTGAATCCATAAGGAGGAAGCTGGTCACCCATGGGAGGGACCGCTCAAGGATGAGATTGGAGGGAAAGGGGAGAAGGCTCCCACGGAGCCCCCCCCCCCCCACAGTAGAGACGGCGACGCCCAGTCTCCTACAGGTGAGTATGGCCAGCAAGGCCTGTAAACAGGCCACAAGGCAAACAAAGACGCCAAAAAGCCAGCCTGCTCAGGGCCTAAAGTCACAGGCAGTAGCAGGGCCTGAACCAAAGTGCTGGGCCAATTGGCACAATGGAGACAACACTAGTGGACAAGCAGGTGAACACACCTGAGAACTCCACTAGCAGTGCTAGCAGCCACAGAGACCCTCCGGCCGAGGAAACCAGAGAGACAGCCATGAACAAGGTAAGTCTCACTACAGTTGGTGGAGATCATCAAATTGTATTAAATATTCAGACTTTCAGCTTGATCATAGCGACGATCGTAGCAACAGTTTGCATGGGCACCGAGACAGGCAGGAGCACTTTTGATGTCGACAGTCTCGTTGCGAGATTCGTAGAATTCTGCTCATCTGCAAACTAATCATGGGGGTCAAAATTCTTCAATGGAATACCAACCTTGACGAATTGTGGAACATATTCCACAACGAAAAGGACCACCCAGACATTATATGTCTACAGGTAACCCGTCTGAAACACAACCAGGATTTCAAAAGGTAAAACTACAATGTCGAAAGACAAGACTGTACCGCAAAATCTGTAACTACCGCTGGGGGTTGGGGGGGGGGGAGGAGGGGCGAAGGCGGTGGCGGCATAGCGACCCTGATAAAATGTAATCTTTCCTACAAAAGATTGTCACAATGTGAGAGTAGCGTAGAGCACCTTACAATAGAAATAGAAATCAATCACGACACTATTAATATTGTGATCGTTATAGTCCCAAGTTGCACTCTTCTTCGGACTATGACAACTCCATGAAGGCCTAGAAGGTGAAACAATACTTCTGAGCAATACTTCTGAGCGACTTCAACTCCCACCATGCCTTATGGGGGAGCAAAAACACGGACTCCAAAGGCCGAATAATAGAACAGGTTATTGACAATTACAACCTGTGCATACTAAACGACCATAGACCCACCAGATATAACTCTAGTGACGGTCGGTCCTGGACCTTTGCCTCATAACACCCGGCGTTTGACCAACCCCTACTTGGGATGGTCAAGACCAACTCCTCGGCAGCGACCACCTCCCCATCAACATACAGGTAGGAAAAGCAAGAGCAACGCACCACCACACATGAACATTTTGTATCTGAGAAAGGCCAACTTGACTGAATACAAGCACAGAATAGCCACGGAGCTGGAGACACTGAACACCTGTACTAGCGCCGAGGAATATTATGAGCAATGTGTGGGGCTTATCTACAAGGCGCCAACTCAGCCATCCCCCAATCAAAGCCAGACCATAACCCCAAACACACACGCGTGCCTTTAACCCCAAAGACAAACGCGTGCCTTGGTGCAACGACGAGTGCCAGGAAGCCGTAAAGCTCAATAAAATTGCCTGGAATAGACTAACGAGAAACTTCAGCATTGAACGCCTCGTTGAACACAAGCGACTACAGGCCAAGTTAACAAGAACCATCAAAAAGGCAAAATGCGATCACTGGATGCAATACTGCTCCGAAATCACTCGATTCATACCCTCGAGCCAAATATGGCACAAAGCGAAAGCTATTGCCAGTTACAAAAAAAGTCCTAAAAAACCCTACCCACCCTCATAGCAAATGGGGTAAAGCATGCCAATGAAATGGACAAAGGTCGATGAGCATATTAATCGTCTGTTCAGCTCAGGGAAATGTGAATGCCTTAACAATCGAGACATCAACAAAACTGTCAACAGAATGGAACTCGAGCAAGCCCTTGGCAGAGGCAAAGGCTCCTCACGAGGTGAGGATGGCCTGAAATATGGCATGCTTAATAATATGCCAGGTGAGGGTAAACAAATGTTAATTAATCTCTACAACCTCGTGTTGAGCTCTGGAAAAATGCCCTTAGTCTGGAAAACTTGGATCGTGGTTCCTATTCCAAAACAAGGGAAGGACAAAATGGATCCAAGATCATACTGGCCAATCTCCCTAACGAGCTGTCGATGCAAGGTCATGGAGAAGATGAGCAAACACCATCTAGAACATGAGTTCGAACATAACGTCTACTCCACCATTGGCAGAGTTGCTTCAGAAAGGGCAGACGCACCACTGATCACCTAGTCAGATTGCTCGAGGCAGCCAAGAAAGCTCCATACGCGAAAAGAGGACAGATAACAATAGGAGTCTTCTCAGATGTTGAGAAAGCCTTTGATATGATGTGGCGAAATGGCTCTCTAAAAAAGCTCTATGACTTTGGTTACCGCGGCCGCATCCTGTTCTGGATACGAGATTTTCATGATAACAGAAGAATTAACATCCATGTTAATGGGCAAATGTCTAGGGAACAAACATTGAAAAACGGCACCCTACAGGGTGGTGTAATGAGGCCCCTACTGTGCAATATCACGATGAGTAATCTACCCAAAGACATTGAAAAAGACGCTGCAATGGGTCCCAACGCAATAGGCTGGTTTATCGTCGCAGATGACACAGCATTGTGGAACACATATGCGAAGAACGGGCACGAAAGAACATGCAAAAATAGTTCATAATCTCACAGTGGTGCAAAAATGATTTCAAACTGTCTGTGGAAAAAACCAGATCAAATCAATTTTACCAATGTTAAATACGCAGGCTATGATGCAAATCTGTTCCTCAACGGACAGAAAATCAGGACATGTGCTGAAGCCAAATTCCTGGCATTAACATTCGACAGAACGCTCACCTGGAACCCCCACATCAAGTGTCTGAGGGAGAGATGCTTCAAGTACGTAAATCTCCTTCGCTCATTAACAAAGCACACCTGGGGGCAGACTATCCGAGCATGCGTATGCTATACCACGGCCTAAACATGTCAAGCCTAGACTACGGATGCGAAACATATGCCACGGCGAGCAAGTCACTGTTAGAAACCATTGACACCCTCGAATCAAAATGCCTGTGTATTTGCTGTGGTGCCTCACAGAGCAGCCCTCGAAACGCAATCGACGTAGACTGCTGAGAAATACCACTAGACCTGCGAAGAGAGGAACGTCTTCTCAAATTCTGTACATACATACAAAGCTCTGAGCCCTCACTCCCTACCAGGGAGGTGTGTCTCCCATGCAGGGAGCACCTAAGACACAAGGTACTGCCCAAAATGGCCAAAAAGACCAAACCACCAGGCCTGTTAATGAAAGAGCTCACCAGCGCCACTGAACTGGTAAATGTCGAACTAAAAAGCTTAAGGCCGGCTCCTGACCCGGCATGGCTACAACCACAGATCAAGGCACATGACAGCCTATCCTCACAGATAAGCAAGAAAGACCCGCCGGTGCTAATCAGGAGCTACGCTCCGGAAAACATTGGCAAAGGATTGAAGGCGCAAAGGGAGATCTATACCGACGCCTCCAAAATGCCGAACTCTGGCGAATGCGGAGCAGGAGTAGTCATAGGCGACCAGGAAGAGGTCCTCAAGTACAAGCTTCCGAAGTACCTGTCGACATACACAGCCGAACTGGTGGCAATTAAAAAGGCTCAAGAATGGATTAAAACAGCAAATCCAGGCAAATACGTTATCATCACAGACTCACTAAGCTCGGCGAAGAGCTTCAAATCTAGCAGCAGCAAGAGCAGGGACGACCTAACCTGTCTCTCTGCCCGCCTGTCGTTGTTGGGTTCGTTGCTGTATTTTAGCACCAGCTCTCGCTGAAAGAAAGATAAGGAGAACAAAACTGAAAGAAAATGAAAGATAACAAAAGAAAACAGACACATGGACAGACAGATGTTTGGGGCATGCACTCACATACTCTGGGTCATCAATTCATGACACAGGCACGCACGAGTATGTTAATTTTGTTTTGTGTATAAGTGTTTGCAAACGTGTTTGAACGTTTGCGCCACAGCTTATCGACACGCTTGAATAACACTGATGTGGCGTAATTTAACGCTAACGTTTACTGGTCGAATTTGTAAGATTATTCATTGTGACCACAGCTTATCAACACGCATGAATAAGACTGATGTTGCCTAATGAACGCTAAACAAAATGCCTTCCGTTTCTCCGGGGTTCGTTTTCTCTGCATTTCGGTTGTGTCCTTAGAGGACGAGGGTGATACGAACTTATAGTGCGATGGTGGTATGTCCTTAGATGACGAGAGTGATATGTTTTTGGAGGGCTTCTTGCATTGCCTCACGTGAGACGTCTTCGGATTTCTTTTAGCGTTAATGTGTTATATGATGTGTTCTGATTGTGTTTGTCTGATGCAAGCAGGATTCGTGGATGATATGTCGGTCACGCATCGCTATAATGCCTTCTATAGGGTCACGATTCAAATGCCCCTTCTCGGCGTTCCTTTCTAATGCCTGTATATTCAGTGCACCCTGGGAAGAAATGGTCTAGAGTTAATGCTGATCCGACCCATTCTGACGTGGCGTAATACAATGTCGCCTTGGCGTCCTTGGATGTGGTTTTAGTATTTGCGTTTGAATCCTGGGGCGATTCTGAACAGGAATCTGCCAGTTGTGCTTTCGTCCCATTGTTTTTGCCATTTGCTGTTTATGTGCCTTTTGATAGCGCATTCGCTTCGGACTTTGAGTCCCATGCTTATCCTAGTACCATATGTGAGCGCTTGTTTAGCTGCCTCGGCGGCCTGCTCATTGCCTTTGATGTCAACGTGGCTTTGGACCCAGTCGATGTCTACAGTTTTGCTGTCAATCACCACAGTTGCATACAGCTGCCGAATTTCCTTGAGTAGGTTGTCCTAAGTGGTAGCATAGGGTCGGATGCGACCTCCGCTTTAAGGCAGCATTGTACATAATATTATGCATTATAAACGGTGCCAGCAACTAAACGGCACCGTAGGCTAAGTTGGCCGTATACGTCAATGAATGTATAATTGTAATTAGGCATTCTGCCATATTAATAGTTTTGCAGTAAAATCTAGAAAGATATTTGGACAGCAGTACACCTACGGTACACGATACATCAACAACACATGCATCTCAATGTTTTCTCCCAACTGCACCAACTTTACAGTAAGGTCGCTGATCATGCTTCCGTCAGGGAACATGGCATACTACCGTTACACCTGGAACTACGACAGCGCTATAGGACGGGCTTTTAAGCTAGCCAAGAACGGTTACTCTTCAAACGGAGAATTGTTATTAAAAAAAACTCTTCTACACGGTCAATATGACCGTTGTATAAACGGTACTACTGATTTTAATAGTTGGCCGTCCATATTAAGGCCTACTAAGTAAAGTAGAGAGTAACTGCCTTTAACTATGCTTCTCTGGCCGTCTGGCCGAAATAATTGTTAGAATTCCCACAGTCAGAATGGTTAAAACCGTCTCAGGAAACTACAGCAGGTTTCTGGCCAGTCAGAATCAATCTGCCGTTCACATACATACCCTGTGTATCTTCGGATACTGATTAAGCAAGACATTTTATGCCAAAGTAGGAAACACTGTGAAAATATAAATACGGCAACACCGTTGCCATCCCAGCAGTGTTCGTAAGGCAACTGTTCTCCAACCTAAAACAGCTAAACGTAACGCCAGGGTAGGGATCTCATACGGTCTGCACTCACAACCTTAGATGACGGATAGAAACATGGATCGCTATCTAACTCATCACGATGACTGGGTAAAGCCTTAGAGCTCACCAACGCCTACGGGATAGTCACCATAAATGGCAATACGTGTCTCTCTTCCCACCATAAGTAAGCTAAGAACCGCTTTCTAAACATAAGTTTGTCAATGTGATTTGTCAATGTGTTCTTATTTGTGGTTGTGATGCGGTATCTAGAGAGATTGCTTTGCGATTCTGAAACTACTAATAGACATCACGTTGCACGCTGTCCGTCTGAGGAGAGATGCTCCGTGGGGTATTGGCAACTGCGCCGGACATCCTCGCCAGGAAGACTTATTCATTAAAGACACTTGGTGCTATTCCATTTGCGGCTTAAAATATGTGTTTTTGGACTTATGACTAAAAGTTAGTCTAGGACATTTTTAGGTACACAAAAATGGACGGTAACAACTACAAAAGTATCTTTACCTTAAGACAACGGTGCTGAAATGAATCAGCCACTGTATCTTCACAGACCCACCACAGGCACGCAGCAGTAAAATAACTATGTCAGGATAAAAACAGATGAGTGTTTTTCTCTCTCTCTCTCTCTTGGTAGGATAGGAGGGCCGCCCTTGTTTCCGCTCTCCTCCTCCACTTCGGCGTTGAAGGCATTTTCATTTTTGACGGAGGCCCACGTGAGGCACTTACCTCTCGCACAAGTTTATATGACCTGCGTTGTGCAGGGAAGGCCAACATAATTTTCCTCCTCACTTTTTGTTACCGTGGGATGTTTCTCTAACGCTTGCACACACACAGTGAGATCACATCCACCTTCTTTTTCACATTTTTATAGTCAGCTTCCCATCGGTTGCCTTCTCACAAGGCGCCAGGGTGTGATACCGTCACATATTTCCTCTCAACCAAATGGCAAGCACATAGTTATCCTGGAAAATAAAGTCGTATGTGTTCCCCATTTCCCCACTCATTGTGACAGTCGAACGCTCTCATTTCTCGACCGTCTTCCATATGGAGCATGGTGCTGCACCGTCGTAAATCTCCTCCCAAACAAATGGTAACCATTCGTTCAGTATTGGTATCGTGTGATATGGGTTCCCCATTGTTGTCCTGCATATCAAGATGCCCTTGATAAAGAGGCTACGTTTATACCATGCACCCTGCGTAGCCTCGATGCTGTATAACTGTAACAACTGGGCAGCTCCAAAGGCAGCTCTAGACAAACTCGATGCCTGCCATCGGAAACACCCACGCACCATCACTGGACACTGTACCCTCAGGAGACATGGATAAGGATCTACACTGATGGACCAGCCAAAGATGCAATTAGGAGCGGAGGTGCTGGACTGCACATACAGTATGCAAACGGACAACATGAGTCAGCTGCAATACCAACAGGCAAACACTGCACACACTACAGAGCTGAAGTCGAAGCACTGGTTCATGCAGCTAATACGATCAGCAGAACAGCAGATCCTATTGCACAGATTGTCTTTTTATCTGATGCCCGCTCTGTTGTTGAGGCTATCACCAAAGGTAAGCTGCCACAACTTGAAGAAGCACTACAAACCATCAAATGCTTTCGAATAGCATTGCAGTGGATACCCACACACTGTGGAGTCCAACGAAATGAGGAAGCAGACAAGATGGCAAAGGTGGGTGCAGAAGAGAATCAGGCAGAACACATGGTTACCCATACAGAGATGAAGACTATCATCAAGTCACTCTATAGAACACCTCAATCAGAAGATGCCTACCATCATCTCTCGAGGCCGGAGCAAGTGACCATTTTTCGTCTCAGAACTGGACACAACAGACTAAACCAACACATGTACAGGCGGTTCCACCTTACGACATCGGCCCGCTTGTCCTTGTGGATAAGCAGAACAGACCACAGAGCACATGCTTCAATGTTGCAGTACGTATCAGCTGCTGTGAGACGAGATCTGCCCTTTGTCAACCTCTTTTCTTGAAAAGCTGTATGGGCCTGTGGAAGAACTGCAGAAAACCACAGATTTCATCTTGAGAACGGCTCTCCAACTCTGATACCAGCGATCGAAAAGAAGAAAGAAGAAGAACTGGACACCGATGGCCAGACAGCATACTTTCCAACAATGCAATATACAATATGTGTAATACTTCGCCGCTGTCTGTAAAAGTCGCCCAGCAAAGATGGTCTATGTTTGGCCATGTGCTAAAGATGCCAGAAGTGACACCAGCACAGAGAGCCTTGGAATTCTCCATACTCTGAGCCAGCACATACACGGCCAGGAGAGGACTTCATTGCGTAAATCTGCTAAGCGTGCTACGAGGTGACCTCAAGAAAGCAGTACTCGGTACACTCAAGTCAAGAATGGACCTGATGAGGCTAAGGATTTCGGCTGAGGACACGACACAGTGGGCAAAAGTGAAGAAGGACTGATTGCAGCTGTAGGATGTTTGTACTACTACAGCCGCAGCGTACAGTAATCATACATACATATCAATGTTGGACCTCTCCTTCTCTCTCTCCTATCATCTCTCTTCCTCCGCTACGGAGTGCAGGCATTTTACTGTGATGGAGAGCTGCACAGGGCACCTTCTTCTCGCAGAATAGTAATTTGTGGCTGGCCTGAGGCAGATATCGTTTATATTAAACCAACTGACTGTGCCCTGCCGAGACCGTCGCCCACAGGGGTACCTTTCACGATACCGTCTATATATGACTAGATCGGTTAGATACATCCGGCGAGACATAAACCCAAATTTACCACATTTATTCTTACGTACACCGTTCAGAAATGACAAGCACACAACAATTTTTTGTCACCGTAATCAAGCAAGTACATTTTGCTAGCACCGTTCTTTCCACCTTGGAAATGTCGGCTAGGCACACCTGGAATACAAATAGCCAGGATGATACGGTGGTGTTACTTTTCGCAACAATGGCTGCACGAGCCCACTGGAGGTCGTTTTTTGTGGGCACCGGAGATGCGTGGCGGCCGGTCCCCTACCCCAATGCTGGCTGACCAGCAGCAGCAACACCAGCAAGCGGCGGAGCTACGCACGCCCCGGCGGTTACATATTGCCACAGTCGGACCGGTTTATCCACTTATCCACATACTTCTGCCTATTAAGTTTTGAGATTTACCAGGTATTAAATATGGGCATAAGTCTGCATTCGCCTACATTAAACGCATATTGAATGGCCTTTTTCGCGAATGCGGCATAGTTGTGTCTTCTAAATTATAGTTGCGTGCCTTTACGCATGTGTGTAAGTTACGCAGTAGTCCTGAATAGGGGCATGGGACAGGGAGTAAAACACTGGAGCGCTAAATACCATAGTTGGTTCACAGTGCAATGGACGAATCTGTTTTAGCTATGCAGAGGTCATCTCTAGCCCGTGATAGGGCGCAATCGATACCTGCACTTTCTGAATCTCAATTTCCAGGAAACTATACAAGTAAGTTGTTGACAAATCTGAAGCTAATTTGACTGGGTGGTGTTGCAGCACCCTGTCAAATTAGTTTCAAAATATCCAACAGAATATTTATTAAATTAGACATATAATTCGTACAGCAACGCTTATTTCGTCACCAATTAAGCGCTCGTGACGAAGTTAGCCACGCCAATCATGACACAATTGATGATGCCGTTATCTTACTCGGTAGTCGATTATGACATCATATTATGGTTGATGAAATAACAGGAATTCTCCATTATCAATATCGGATATCCAGGTGGTTCTCCGAATGTCTGATACCGCCGCTTATATTCCGTTGTTATAAAAAAAACCATGACGAACTTACATCAGCGGCATCGTAAGGCTTTAATGACGAAATTTGGTCAAGAAAATAGAAATATGTGTTTAGTGAATGCCCATTTGCAGGCCAAGCGAATACTATTTTTTAAATCTTACCACTGGAATGACTGGATCGCTTACCGAACCAGTCATTCCAGTGGTAACATTTGAAAATAGTATTTTCTTAGTGTGCAAATGGACATTCCTCAAGAACATTGGGCAGGCTGGGTTTGGCCGGCTTCCTCATTTAATAGTTAAACTGGGCGTCTGTATAACTATTACTAACTTTTCTACATGTCCGTATAGTAGATTATAATATGATATACCCATGATACCTCTCCCCAGAGAGACAGTGGCATACACACCCGCCAGTGAATAACAAGGGTAGGTAGGATCGTGTAGAAGAAGCAACGGGTTATAAGTGTTTATCTCAGCTATCATACACACTATCGTCAGTTACCATATGCATCTAGTTTGCCACGAGCAGAATTACCATAACCATCGTCTATAGCATCACAGTGCTAATATATTCCCAGCCTAATAGGCAAACCATGCATTAACATGTTTACAACGGAGTTTAGGCTCCACCGAGATCATCCAGTTGAATCATTGAGCACCATATCACGTGTTTACTTGCGCTGCCAGTTGGCAACCGAAAACTACAAAAAACTAGTTTGAAAATGGCGTTTCTACTGCCCATGATTATCATGTATCGTGGCTGAATTTTTCGAGGTCTAGAGTTAGTAGCTATAGACTATTCAATGTTCTCCTGGTGCAATTGATGGATATGATATGTCACTCAAGTATCTGGCGCTATTCACAATTACGTCACAGTTTGGCTGATGTTACGATACAATAGTCTGATACCTGGCTATGTTATGAACATAAAAACCTCGCCCAACTGTACGAATTGTATGTAAAAGATGGCATTTTGACAACATATATTATATGCATTCGCAATCGACAAAACAGGTCATGCCCTGTTAGGAATTGGTACACAAGCCATAGTGGTTAAACTGTTGGTATGAGATTTGATTTCTTCTCCGAACCTATTGAAACAAAGGTGAGAGATGGCCATCTGAAAATATCTCAGACGAACATCATTATGACTGACACATTGAAACAGGCATTTGTTGGGGGTAGCATCATTGATACATATACACTATTTGACCAGAAATCATGCGTGGGTACACGTGCATCTGCATTTACATGTACATGCAATTATGAAAAGGTTTCATTTGCATTTGGCTTTTCAGAAACCACTTCCAATCAGGAACGCACTCAACCAGACAAAGTAATTAACCACAACCTTTTTAGAACAAAGATAGTCATTTAGAAGCAATTGTGCAAAAGATTTCCGATCTGAAATGCAATCCAAAAGAGGAAGCAAATGGACCATCCATCCACTTTAAATTCAGCACTGAGATTCAAAGAAAGTGAATAAAGCAGAGTTTTCAAGATAATCAGCTCAATATTGTATATGGTGTTGGGAGTATAATCGATATGCTATACGCCTGTACTTGCATGCATGAGGTACAGTGGATTTTGTTTACTGGGAACCACCAGAGACGTGATTTGCTCTCCATGTCCGATGCCACGCAGTCATCCATCTTTTCCTACATTAGATATTTATGGACAGGGATATGTAGCTATGCTGGTGAGGTGATACGTTATAATTGAGCCAGTGTTGAGGAGGGTTCGCTGTTTGCATACCACGCTTCTACAGACGTGTTGCAAAAATAGGAAAGGTATGATCCGAAAGTAATGTTCAAAATGAGCATTACAGAGGGCTTGGGTTGGCAGGGTGGGAAGCAGTGGCAATGCCACGCTAACTTAGGAACGTAACTTGCCACTCACCTATCGTCATCTTTTTCTATGTCACTTACTACCGGA
>CM067367.1:24918059-24990559 GCA_034401795.1 Chaetoderma sp. LZ-2023a
TTCTTCGTCAAAAAGGTCGCACCGCATCTCCTCTTATAGTCTTCATCCGATCAACTCCGACCTTGGACAACATCTGCTACTCAGCTTGGAATCGTGTTTTTGCGCATTTATTTTGGATTGACCCAAAGGTTTTCGAGCTACACACCTTTGAAAAGCCCCATAGGAAATGTACTTTTTGCAGAAATGAATTCAGGATTACAAACCGTTAAAACAAATATTGTTTTTAATTTATTTTTTTCGAGACAGTTTCGAGAAATCAACGTTTTCGTGCTCCATATCCCCATAGTAACCTATGGGGGCAATATTTGAACCTCGTTTTTTCTAAGAGGTTTCTTCCGATTCTCTTCAAACCTAGCCATATTCTAGAACATCGAGACATCTAAATAATCGCCAATGAATATTGTAATATCTCCCGTGGTGTCAAGGTCATTCACAGGTAAACATTTCAAAATTTCATGTTTGGCATAAGTTACCTGCCTTCCATCATGCAACTTCGAAGAGCATGTTTATTAGAAGACACACAGTAGTTTATCATTGGGATCAAGGTGACCGTTTAGTGTAAACCTATGGCAACTTCAAGCATGGATCTTTGAGCCGTGCCTAGCTCTAGAGATTTGTATCCGATCAGAACCAGGAATGTGTTATCGGCGTGCAAGAAGAGGCGTTATACTATTTCTTCATGGACAGACATCGCAGATTTACAGTTAAAGGTCAATTCCGGGATAATAAAAAGTGCGCTTTATTTGAAACATTATTACATGTTTAATGAAATTGCGCCAGAATAATAACTAGATAGCAATAGCGTAACCAACATTCGCTAGATAAAGTCGGTAAAATTGACAATTTTTCGCACATCGGGGCGCTGACATGTTATCGCGTCCAGCGACGTCAGCCCCGCACCACCGCTATTGCTACAAGTACACATATTGATGCAAGGCATCAAGGGTAAATAGCGTGCCCGGAGGTTATTATAATTCTGAGAATAAACGCAACGGTTTGATGAAAAAATGAAGGTCTATAAAGGCATACAAGCCACTTTTGACAAAAATATACGCGGACAATAAACACAAAAGAAAGAATATTTCTTGCAACAAGATATGGGCAGTATTATCTACGGGCTAGGAAAAGCAGCTTACATTTTTGGTCAGTCCAACAATTTTCCATCCATCATTTGTCTCCAGGCCAAACTCCTTAACAGAGAGAGGATCAGACAAAACTAAGACAGCCAGTGATGAGAAAATTGCACTACTGCATCAACAGAGCGTAACAGATCAAATTTGGGTCAGTAGGTATCAGCGACTTGTAAAGATAAAGAAATCAACAGAACTGGCAACCCAGTTAGTAGAAAATCAGCGCAAGAAGCAGTACAGACCCTAAAACCCATTCAAACATATTAAAGACAAACTGTAAAGAATATTTTAAACCTAAATTTTGATACCTTCTTAAACAGACGTTAAGAGCTTATTATCCAAAAATATATTGGTGAAATATACACTGCAATTCTAGTGAAATGCACAAAGCAAGTATATTTTTGCCGCAATACAGGACCCCGATCTGTACCGACAGATAACCTTTTCAACAAAGTTAAGTGGCCAGGACAGAACCAATACCGTGAACCTAGTTTTCTCCAACGAAAATGATATAGTATAAACATTCTGACTGAGGACGACCCAGTGGGAAACAGCCACGATCTGTTTCATTTAGCTATCATATCTATGCCACCTATTAAACGATATCTTTACTGGAAAAATCGACAAACTATTAAATCAAATATTTTTGTCGACGAAAAGGCCAAAATCGGCCTCAACCGTTGTAATGATGACGATCTTGTTAACCATATGTGCAAATGTTAGGGAATTAGCCTGATAAGTCAGGTTCTACCAGTACACGCGGCTAATAATATGCGATATATAGAAATATGTTCACATTACTATAATACATATTTGGTTGTAGAATTATTACAATATTTCGCACAGCACGAGAACATAGCGAGTTCTACATGGCCTTATGTTCGAAAACTGGCTACAAGGCATGTGGACATATTATGGTACCGAATATAGTACATTATTGGAATTTGACAGTGGTGTGCCACTACTAAATTGCATATGACGAAATTACCGTATAGTAAAAATGTATTAACCCTTTGATACTTTATTAGCGTGTTCATATACGAATCTAACCAAATGGCTGAACATCTGGGATCGAACCTATTGCAAACAATGTGGTACAGAAAATCGTTGATCTGACAGAATTTGCGCCAATTTTCGGTATGGAATTGTGTACTATGAAATTACGTTCCTGTAGAATGTTTTTGAATTCGGAATACAACTAGCATATTTCCTATAAGTATTTGTGGGTGAAATTCTGGCGGTGAACGTATTGCAATGAAAACCATGACTTATCCTAAGTTTGAGCTAATTTACGTTGTGAAATTTGCAAATCTCACTACGTCGTAAGCTTATGCCTATACCTATCTAAACATATGGGTGATATTCCGGGTGGAACCCATTATGAGCGATATGTCAGGACATATCGACACCTATCTGAATGTGGTGAATGTGAACTAACCATATTACAATGGGGCCACATGGCGAATATGTAACTGTATATTACCAAATTACTTGATAGTAGAATCGTGCAAAAGCAGTAGTACATATTCAGTTATATACAGCTATATGTAAAAAAAATGATTACAAACCGAGGACTGAGATGCTGATACTGAATATAGTAAATTGTTGGCAGTTGACAACTGTCCGTGGCTACTAAATTGGATATTACGAAATTACTACGTAGTAGAAATCTCAAGATTCATTAGCGTATCCATATCCCTATCTAACCATATGGGTGGAATTATGTAGCCACACATATTGCAGACGGTAGGGTATTGAAAACCACAGATCTGCCAACATTGAAATCGCATACTACGAAAATACTTCACCTTCGAATTCTTTTAAATTCCCAATATAACGTGCATATTCAAACTCCTATACGTCTATGTGAGCGAAGTTCTGGAACCGACCATATTACGGAAAATAGGGCACCGAAAACCACGAATACACCATCATTTAAGCTAAATTTTGCGTATTAAAATTACCTCATCTAGAATTTGTTTGATTCGGAATGTAACTAGCTTATTAAAGCTCAAGTCTATGTGGGGTAAATTATGGGGCTGAACATACTACAGACAATAGGGCACTGAAAACTGTGGTGGTTTGTTAATACAATGCACCTTTCCAGTTTAGCTATGCCCTGCCCATCTCTAGCTAAACTCGACCTATACCACTCTCGAGTTGGGATCGATGGATTTCTGAACTACTGGACGATAAATTTCCAGAAAACTATACAGGTAAATCGTGGAATATTTTGACACTAAATTGACTGGGTCCTGTTGCTGCCTATGTTAGCAACAGCGGCCAGTCAAATTACTTTCAAAATATTCAACAGAAATTGTATTAAATAACAAAAACATACAATTCGTACAACGTGTCAAATTATGAAGCATTTAAGATGGACTAAATCGAGTTAGTCATGACATCATTATTATGGCGTTATCCTACGCGTCACTTAATTAATTACGACGTCATATGACGTAATATGATGGATAGGCAACTTGAACAGGCCAATTAGCAAGTGGTATTAATTACCCTGCTCCGTCAGAGGATGAGTGTTTTGTATTCGGGTCTATGTGCGTTCGGGATGGCAAGGGTCTACAATCTATGATTGGCCTTGTTAAAATATGTGACCTATAAATACGGGTGCTCTCTTAATACAAGAGGTCCATATTGTGTGGACCACGAATTAACAAGTGGTATTAGCCCTGTAATGCTCAATCCCAATTTCAATAGAGGGATCCATTTCTAGGTATGTCACGCCTATTTCTAGCTAAGCTCCACCCCTTTTTTGCGTGTTGGAATCGATATCTATATATACGCTGAATTATGAGTTCCCAGACTTCCAATTTCAAGGTAACTATACAGGTAAGCTGATGACTATTTTGAAACTAATTTGACTGGGTGCAACGAAAACCGTGAATCGGCCTACATTTGAGCCGAAATTATTTCATGGTAGATAGTTTTAAATCTCACTACTCCGTAAGCGTATGCCTATACCTATCTAAACGTATGGGTGACATTCTGGGGCCGAACCCATTATGAGCGATATGCCAGGACATACCGACAACTATCTAAATGTGGTGAATGTGAACCAACCATAGTATAATGGGGCCATACGGCGAATATGTAAATACCTACGATGAGATTACTTGATGGTAGAATTGTGCAAAAGCACTAGCTCATACTGAGTTGTATACACCCATATATAAAAAAGATTATTACAAATCAAGAACAGACATTCTGATACAGAATATAGTAAATTGTTGGCATTTGACAACTATCCGTGGCTACTAAATTGAATATGACGAAATTACTACTTGGTAGAAAACTCAAGATTCAGTAGCGTGTTCATATCACTATCTAACCATATCGGTGAAATTGTGTGGCCAAACCTATTGCAGACAGGTAATAGTAGGGCATTGAAAACCCGCAGATCAGCCAAAATTGAAACAAATTTACGCTATGAAATTGCATACTACGAAATTACTTCACGTTCGAATTTTTTTAATTCCCAATATAACTATCGTATTCAAATTCTGTAGACGTTCTTAACTTAGCACATGCATAGGCCTACACTTTCGGTTGATTTCTGTATTCAACAATCTGCTACAATATTATTGACAACAGTTTTGACCGGAAATTTGGAACATTGGTAGTCTATCAATACTGCTACATGGTTGCATTGGCCCTACATGGATTTATTCCCACGGATGGATTAAAGACAAAAGGATACTACTGATAACCACACATTAGTTTCAAAATATTCACCAGCATCTTTTGTAAATAGCAAAGACATACAATTCGTACAACGTGTCGGACTATTAAGCATTTAAGACGGACTAAATTGAGTCAGTCATGACGTCATGATTGTGACGTCATCCTATACGCCACGCCGTTGATTATGATATCATATGACGTAATATGATGGATAGACAACATGAAAATGCCCATTAGCAAGTGGTATTAATTATCCTCTCTCCGCCAGAGGACGAGTACATTGTATTCAGGGCAACAATCTATGATTGGCCTTGTTAAAATATGTGACCTATAAATATGGGTGGTCTCTTAATACAAGTGGTCCATATTGTGTGGGCCACGCATTACCAAGTGGTATTAGCCATGTAATGCTCAATTTGCTCATGACAATTTCAAGAGAGAGATCCATTTCTAGGTATGCCACGCCTATTTCTAGCTAAGCTCCACCCATTTTTGCGTGTTGGAATCGATGTATATATATATATATATATACCTTGAATATTGAATTGCCAGACTTCCAATTTATTTCAAGGTAACTATATGCCATTCATTTACACATTTTGGATTGTTACGTCAGCCTGTATATGAAGTAATTGTTTATGACGTCATATCCTTCAGTTACAGATCGAACCCAGCCATTATCATAGACAACGACTGTCGAATAAATGGCAAAGACATACAATTCGAAGTGTCTAGTCAAATTAGTTTCAAAATATTCGACAGCATGTTGATTAAATAGTACAGACGTGCAATTCGCATACTTGACCGGCTATTCAATGTTCCTGGTGGAGCTAGATACGGCATTCATTACACAGTTTGATTGTGACGTCCAGCTACATCCGACCAAAATAATTATGACGTCATATACTGAAAAATCCATTATCATAGAAAATGCCCTATGTCTAATTGCCGTCCAAGAGACCATTGCGGTTTTTCTTTTGCGATTTACTACTGGAAGTATAGGATCGGTTATCCAACCAGTCATTCCAGTGGTAAACTTTCAAAACAAGTTCTCCGGCGAGTAGCTAATGCAAATGGACATTTCTCACGATCACCGCAAGAAGCCATTTGTGATCAGTTTGATAGAGTGCTAAAGTGGTCATATAAGAGACGCCGCGAGTGTGTGTGTGCTTGAGTACTTTCATCTGCAGAAGGAATGACAAACATGTTTTGAAAGCAGTCCTCCAGCAAAAGAAGAGTACTTATTTAGAGTAGTTATTTGGGGTTCCGTTGGCTGGAGGAGTGAGACCAACAGATGCTGGTATATATTTTAAGGAAGTATACGTAACTGATAATAGCAAACAAACCGCTGAAGCGATTCCAATGTTTCAACGACCTCTAAATAGGTGCTGACCTCGGAATTAATATGATATATTGGATGTTAATATCAGACAAGAGGTTCAAAAGACTACAATATATTTTTAAAATATCCGTTTAAGATACAGTCTGAGATTAGGTTATCCTTTGTTTGGTACAATACAGCATGAGATGTTTTTGTCTCGCGGACTCTATCTTTGCGTATTGTCATTAAATCGGGGTGTGCGTAAAGCTGAAAGAAATGGCTATTTGCCTGGCCAATTATAATTTTGCTCATGTGAATATTGCCAGCGTTTTCACCAAATAAATTAACATTTTGACATACAATCTGGGAATTTTCATCGCTTTTCAACATTGCCAGGCAAGCTGTAGTAATTTCAATAATTAAGATATTTGGATGGAATTTCCCCCGCCATGTGATAATATTGGAAAGCTTCGGCACAGCGAATTCTGCAATTATAGCTGTAATATTCATTCTGATATGGGATGATGGATAGAGCGCATCCTGAAATTGTTGTTTGAAATTTTGCTGGCGTAGTATATCCGGCAGAGTGTATCTTTTCAACCACTAGACCGATTCTAACATCCCTAGCATTGGATAACTCTTCGAATTTGCAGCTACAGGTAGGTATCAGAATTATTACAATCGGTCTTGTGGTTTCGGCAATATTATCATAGCATATGTTTTCTTGGAATATATATGTACACTGCCTGGGACACACGCTATAACGGTATCTTAAGTCGGCTGAGTAATTTGACAATACGCACGCGTCAAGCGCGGCACTTCATTTAACCCTTATCGCGTGGTGTAAAATGCGTAATCGCCTAATTACAGAGATAGAGCCGGGGTACATTTTGAAATTTTTTTTTGCTGAAGCGTGTTGCTGGCGTGCACAGCAATGACTTACAGCAGCATTGTTACCAAAATGAACACATTCTGATAGGATAGAGAACATGGAATCTATGCTTCAACGATCTAGGGGTTAACGATTCCCCACCGACTTCGGATACTAGAATTACTGGAAAAACGTTTTAGCTTAACTGGACACTGTCTTAATGATTGCAAATTAGCACGTGTTAGGCCTCCATGCACATACATAGTTACTGTACAGCCTTCGTGCTCGGCAAAGATAGCGTTGGTGCGGGGATGACGTCAGGATCTCGTGAAATCTCGCTCTTGTTGCAAGAAAATGGCGCAGCCCGGGAGATAAAATAATCCCACGTTTACGATGGTATAATTATTCGTATTATTTGTCTATTGTTTTTATTTAGGATCCAATATGTCAGTCATATAATAGTCTTTCAAATAAAGTACACTTTTACCAAACCTGGAATTGTCCTTTAATGTTCTCTAGTTAACTTTTAAATGCTCTTTCACCCCGCCCCCCCCCCCAATGTTGCCCGATTGTGTCTTACATGTATTGTGTGGCTGTCCTGAACAGAAACGAGCGTTGTGTTATTTCTTTGCCTGGTGTATATCGATACTGGTGTGTCAGTTCGTGTATTATGTCCAGTTCGTGTATTCGGTTTGTAAATATTGAAACTATGAACTGTTAATCTGCCAGCTGGTAAATAGGATATCTTAGTGTGGAATATCGGCTTGATAGTTGACCAGCCGGTATCTTTCGCACATAGAAATCGTCAGCGTTATTACCATTGTTTATTTAACAGTATTATCAATATTGGTGTTAGCTGTATCATTATCACCGTTATTATCATTAGTATTGTCATAATAATTATAATTATTATGTCCACCATAATAATTTGTATCATCACCATTACCATCGGTAATAACATCATTTTTATTTTTATTATCATCATCACCATCATCATCATCATCATTATCATCATCATCAGCAGCAGCGGCAGCGGCAGCGGCAGCGGCACCACCACCACCACCACCACCACCACCACCACCACCACCACCGCCACCACTGGCAGCAGTAGCAGCAGCAGCAGCACCACCACCACCACCACCACCATCACCACCATCACCACCACCACCACTGGCAGCAGTAGCAGCAGCAGCAGCAGCACCACCACCACCACCACCACCACCATCACCACCACCACAACCACCACTACCACCACTACCACCACCACCACCACCACCACCACCACAAGCACCACCACCACCACCATCGCCGCCGCCGCCGCCGCCACGACCACCACCAAAAACCACCGCGACCACGACCACCACCATCACCACCGCCGCCGCCGCCACGACCACCACCAAAAACCACCGCGACCACGACCACCACCATCACCACCGCCGCCACCACCACCACCACCACCACCACCTCCACCACCACAACCACCACCATAACCACCACCACTACCACCACCATCACCACCATCACCACCAACACCGCCATCGTCGTCGTCATCCTCATCATCATCATCATCATCATCTTCTTCTTTTTCTTCTTCTTGCTCTTTTTCTTCTTCAACGTCTTCTTCGTCTTCTTCCTCTTCCCATTAGTCATTGCCTTCCTCGACGATGTTGTCATCATTTCTGTTGTCGCTGTCGTCGTTGTTGTTCTTGTTTAGTTTCAAATGTTTTGTCGTCGTCGTCGTCGTCTTCGTCGTCGTCGTCGACGTTGTCGTCATCGTTGTTGGTGTTATGATTGATACATTTTAACACTTATAGCTATTTTCACACGTGTTATGAAAGTGTACATCAGAAAATCGTGTGATAATCTCTTTAGCAATGCCGATTTGAATTCATAACAGGCTTTACCGATATGGTAGCTGACCGTAATAATGGAAGAATCAATGCATAGCTATGCCACGTCAATTTTCAGCCAAGATCCGCCCACGCTTGCGCGCGTTAGGATCGATTTATATACCCTGAATCCTGAATTCCCAGCAATCCAAATTCAAGTTAACTCTGCAGGTAATCTTTTGAATATTTTGAGATTGATTTGACTTGGGGATGTTGCTGTCAGCAACAGCGCCCACTCAAATTGGTTTCAAAACATCCAACACGATGTGCATTAAATCGTAAACATATACAAGTCATATACTTGACGGGATACTCAATGATCATGACGGACGTAGATGCATCATTCATTACGCATTTTGATTGATGACACCATCCTACATGTGAAGTAACTGATTATGACGTCATATTCTTGCGTGACAGAGGCGAGTTATACATTATACTGTAACAGTAATGCATCAAAAGAAAAGAACGTCCATTGACAGGTGTATATTCAATACTTTTCTTAGTTCTTGTGCGGCCAGGCTGGATTTTTTTCAGGAGTATGATAATAGCTAGGGTTTTACCTCATATCTGAACCACACATCAAAAGACCTAGCCTGATGCCGTGATATCTCTGTCCCAGACCGGCTAATGGGAGGTATCATTTGTAGTACGGGAATCTGTGAGTCCTGGTGGTGATGGTATTTTGTGTCTGTATACACGTTGCTGCTCGAGCACAATGCTACTGTTATGACGGCGTCTGCTATGGACTCATGAGTAGAGCTACGGCTATAGGTAAATGAATGAAGACGATGTTCTTTGAAAACATATGCAAAATAGATCGATTGCAATATATTATAGTTGCCCGTAGCCCTTTCGGTGTTAGTTATTTATCGCAGGTTATCGATATGTGTGAATTACTAAATACATCGATTAGGTCTACTCAGTCAAACGGTGATACGATGTAGCCAGGCCACTGATACGGGCAAATAGGCCATATGCAAGTATGGCCGGCGAAATTGTGGCTCCATTCTAACCAGGCAATAGCGTAATTACAACTGAACTGAGTGCTTTCGCGTGTGTTAAGCGCTCCGCATCAAAACAGACAGAAAATTAACTGGACAGATCAGCCATTTATACGCCACAAGAACACTAGTTTTCAAAACGTGCCACTGGAATAACTGGCTTGGTTATCGAGCCAGTGATTCCAGTGGTAAATCTTCAAAAAATGGTATACTCTTGACCTACACATGGGCACTGGCTAGGCTGAATTTTCGATTTTGCTAACTATTAATTCAATGGTGTGGACCGCACACAACGGCATATGTAGTTGTTATGAGGAATGTCCATTTGCAGAACAACAGAAAATACTAATTTTGTTGTAAATTTAAGTGCGAAAATTATAATATTTGTGGACAGGAGCTAGCCCGTTAAAGGGTTAATTGATATGAGGAGCCGCTCGAGTGCTTTGGCACATGCGGGGTTAATACACTCTCGGATGGCCTTCCAAATGATGTCTGTTTCCAGATGAAAGTTCACAATGATGGCTTTGCGGTCACGTACTGTCTCACAGAACACCCATCTTCAAGATCCGCGTGCCAACTAATCTCATTTTAAACGTGCTAAATTAGCATTAGCTTTACTAAAGAGATGTCTAAGACAATGGCAGTTGCTATCTACACGGCATCGAAATCAACAAGTGTGTATGCGTGCACGGGTGCGTGTGTGTGTGTGGGGTCGGGTGGGGGTGGGAGGGGGGGGGGGCGAGATGGTTGGGGTAGGGCGGTGGGGTGGTTGTGTGTCGATATGCTTTCGATAAATACATACGTGCATAACACGTATTCGGCATCGGCGTCCTTGGTGTTGTAGGACGGTACAATCATATTATGATACTCCCATATTGGATCACACACGCTGCATTTGTACGCTCGCAGTGTTGCTTAGTTCAGGAACATGTCATTTGTGTACATGTTTCTTTTCATCTGCATCTGTTCGTCGTACTGATACAAGCCATGCAATGTTGGTGCATGCAGGTGTCTCATAATCAATGGCATGAATGTTGTTATCGTTTCTGACAACTTCCCATCAACGAACCAAGTAATATGCCTGCTAGCTACGTCGGATGGGGACGTCCGCCATTCTAGTTCCACCCTCACCGTCGTCCCCGGCCTTGTGTTCCAATACCAGTTGGACTTTGAACAGCATCATTGGTCTACGCAAATGCTCTTCAGCAAAATAGCACTGGCTTACCCTCGAATGCACGAGCTTGTGCACCAAATAAATGCATGCAGAATCTCTGAATACAGCGAGCTCAAATATTGCTGCGGTGTTCCATATATGGCAAGCTTAGTGATGATTCGACGTTTGCTCTCTGTTTCAAAGAGCATTGCTCTTTTAGATTAAGGCAGTGCAGATCGATGGATTGTGGCACGCCCGTCTTTTAGAAGCAATATGGAGGGGGGGCGTGCGTTTTGACGGTTCATGGTGCTGCAGAGAAGTTACTTCATTGTTGCTTTCTCTATGATATTAGCATCTGATATGTGTATTATGTTGTCATTTTGTCTCATTTAGGTATGGACGCAGGGCACGATTTTAATTTAAAATGGATATACGCAAACGCAATGCAGACAATTCTAAAAAAATCCCAGAAGGAAACAATTAGTCGAATCGAAAACATTTAATGAAGCTATGCTAGAGCACAACATTCCTCAGCTGACCTGGGAAGCCAGGCCGAGATGCTGGCCATGCCACTTGTGTAATTAGTATGCCAGAATGTAAATAGACGTTCCACATGCATGCGGTTATCCATTACTTGGGTATTTAATATATCCGTATAAATGTAATGGTTTCAATTAAATTGATTGTAAGCTTCCCCAGGCCATGTGCTTCTTTATGGATACTCACGGCATGGGTTGTTCAGGCAATGGACATTTCCAGTTTTAGCTATGGCCCGCCCGTCTCTAGCTAAGCTCCAGCCACACCTCGCCCGTGTTGTGATCGATCGATCTGTGACCACCCTGACTATCAATTTCCAAAAAAACTACACAGGTAAGATGTTGAATATTTTGAAACTAATTTGACTGGGTGTTGTTGCTGCCTAAGGCAGCAACAGCGTCCAGTCAAATTAGTTTCAAAATATTCAACAGCATGTTTATTAAATGGCAAAAAATTAAAAAGACATATAATTCATACAACGTGTCGGGCATGTTGAGATTTGATAACGGTCCATATGGAACCCTTTGCGACGTAATGATTGTGACGTCGTCATACACGTGCTGATCTGAGTATGACGTCATACAAGGTCAGATGATGGATGGATACTCTGGAAATGTGAATTGACCATGGATGTGTGCCAGCGTATATGTTTATAATTGCAAGCCTTCAATCATGTGTTGATAAATGCCAAGGTGACCACAATCATCGGTAGGGTGTTTGGTACCACGGACACGTAGATTTAGGAACAGCGCAGTATTACCAGAAAAACAACTTGATGTCAGGTCGATAATGAGCTCGACATGTCTAATGAACGATGACTCCATTAGCTACGTGAACCAAGAGCATATGGGTGTATAAGTCAATATATGTCGCCAACTGCCATAAAGTGGCATATCTTCGACCATATGCGTCCAAGTCCAATAGGTCACTTTTCTACGATGCTCAAAATGGTCTCTATCGATTTCATCAATATGTTATGATTGTTCGCGGAAAACCATAGAGGATAATATTGATGCACAATTGTACACAGTATATATTCATTATTTTGAAAAGTAAATGGACAGGAAGCCAGTATTTGCTAAAGCGTGCACCTTATGGTCGGCATCCGATTTTCATTCTCCACCGAGAAAAAAAGGAACTAACTGTGACTTCTCATATTCTATTAGTCCATCTACATTTTTGATTTAGAGCAGTGGTTGATGGACCTGTCCAATTTATCCATTCATCATGTGGGGTCATAATCAACTGCGTGACGTGTAGGGTGACGCCATAATCAATGTCGTCGTGAATGACGTGGATAAGTACGTCACGACCGCATAATTGAATGCGCACTAAGCGGCGTTATACAACAAAATAGCCTTTGCTATTTAATCAACATTCTGGTGAATATTTTGAAACTCATTTGATTGGGCGCCGTTGCTGTCATAGGCAGCAACAGCACCGAGTCCAATTAGTTTCAAAATATGCAAACACCTACTTGTATAGTTTTCTAGAAATTTATAGTCAGGGCGTTCGGGGATCGATTGACCCCAGCACGGATGACTCGTGGGTGGAACTTAACTAGAGACGGGCGGGGCATAGGTAAAACTGGAATTGTCCATTGGGATTATAATCTAGATGGCAATGTGGGTCTATATTTGTCGCCTATTTCTAACATCAATGCTCACGTCCGTAAACACACAGAGCGGCGCCGTGCGCGCGTGCGTGCGCGCGCGCGCGTGCGTGCGTGCGTGCGTACGAGCGCGCGTGTGTCCGTGCGTGCGAGGGTGCGCGCGTGCGTGGGTGCGCGCGTGCGTGTGTGCGTAGGTACGTGGGTGTATGTGTGTGCGTGCGCGCTTGCGTGTATGTGTGCGTGTGTGTGTGTGTGTGTGTGTGTGTGTGTGTGTGTGTGTGTGTGTGCGTGTGCGTGCGAGTGCGTGCGTGTTTGCTAGAGTGCGTGCGTATGTGCGTGCATGTCTAAAGCAAAGATTATCGACCACGTCCAGCTGTTGATGTGGTAAATCCAGTTCTAAGAGGCTCAACGAAGAGTGCGACGTTTAGATGATAGGTACATCTATAGCACGAGCGAAAGTGTAGGCCTGTGTAGGTCGACGAGGTATTTCTGCATGATATTGACTGTTCCCATGCGAACATATTCTTTCAAAACCTCTGCTAGCTTCTCATCTCATTCAATTATACGTCTTTCTTATGATAATGAATCCTTTCGATATACTAAATCCTGATACTAGTGAAGGAGTCTGGGATCCGATAATGACCGGGGTCAGCGTCACCGATATATCTATAAATAGAACAATTATAATCAATCGGCGGATTCAGGTCATTTGGCGAGGGTGGGGTGGGGGTGGGTTGGGGTAGTGGTGGGTGGGGGGGGGGACGCTACAATTTCAAGATAGGTAATTCTTGAAAATGGGCTCAGTCCGGCACCAGTAGGTAAGTAAAACAGGTACCGCGTGAACACCAACAGCCGACCCCCTCCCACACCCTAGATCCGCGGCTGATAATAGATCCAGTGGTTGCACCGTGCTGATAGATGTCACATAGGTTCCGATTGTAATGCACACGCTACACAGTCGTCGATGCCACTGCAAATATACTCATGCATAGCTATTCTTATCATTAGAATGATATACTATAGTCAGTCGAAAATGTTAGATCGTCGCCATGGCACACATTACTTCAGGGCGCTAAGCATATCCACGCGCTTTAGATGTATCTTTTGTTGTTTATGTCCAGATCGATTGCTTCTTGTGTAATTGTGTAAAGAAAATGGGTGACAATTTCTACCAAAAAGACTATGTAGACCTATACCATGGCCTCGCATAGTATTTAATCAAGTTAACGACATAAACACAGTGCCTTTATTACCGCCGTCAAAAGTGCTTAAGAGAGAACGGCTTTATAAAGAGCGTCTCCTATATAAAGACGGCTTCATCGAACTATGAAACCAAGAAAACTAAACCATACCTGCAATACGACACGCCACGCAGTGACTAGTTTTTAATCCATATCACATATGCTGTTCCTAGGCGGGTCTTGACATACATCCTTAATCTGCGACGCAGTCGCAGACTATTACAATCTCTCAGAATCTGTCTGTCTTTCTGTCTTTCTTTCATTCTTTCCTTCGTATTCTTCGGCAAAATCTTTGCACGGCATCTCCACATACAGTTTGTATCCGATCAGCTACACACTTGGGAAACTTCTGCTACCTATTCTGTAGTCATATGCTTGCGCATTTTTCGGATTCACCCAATGGGTTTCGAACTACCCACTTTTCCATGAACTAAAAGTCACATAGGAAAATTAATGTATGGAAATGTTCAGTATTCATCTTTGTAGTGCTACCACACCTAGAGTTTAGATCGGGTCACTAGTATCACCATACTTGGCGACGATGTTACTATTGACACTTTTTTATAACAGTTTTGCCACCAGACCTTTGATACACCCCCCACCCCCGCCCCTTCATGGGCAATGACCCCATAGGGAATGATTTTAAATTTCAGGATGGATCATTAAACTGCTAGAATTGTGATCGGATCACTACCGTACGTGGGTAGGATGTTACCATTGATAATTACTTTTGAGTAAAGTATTACTTTCAAAATGGCCTCTATGCGCACATATTGGGGTAAAAATAATACTAGTTTTCGTTGTTTGCAGAAATGGGCACAGGATGACAAATAGTGAAAAAGGAAATTTTAAAAATGTATTTTTTCCAAAATAGCCGCCGAAATTGTTTTACCTCCGGTCGACTAGATATTAGGTGAACTTCTAGGCGTTATAAATTACTTGATTTGTTGTCAAATATAAAGCTGACCATCCAACAGTTTTGTAGAAATCAGCGTTTCTGTGCCACACATCCCCATAGTACACCTATGGGGGCAATATTTGAACAACGTTTTCCGCTAGATTTTGCTTCCGAGTATCTTCAAACCGGGTCAAATTCTAGAATATTTAGAGACCTAAATAATTTCCAATGACACCTGTAATATTTCCCATGGGGTCAAAGTAATTCATCGGACAATCTGTCCAATTTTCATGTTTGACATACGTTACAATCCTTGGGGGCACGTTGTTGGCCGTTTAGTGTAAACCTCCAGGAATTTAAACTATGCATATTTGAACTGCGACAACACCTAGACAGTTTATCGTATCAGCACCAGATGTGTTCACTTGTCATACAATGAGAGCGTGTATAACATTTCTCAATGGCCAGCCATCGCACATGTACAGTTACTTCAGTAAATGGTCTCTAGTTATCTGTGTGGCCGTATGCTGCAATGATACACCGTACACTGGAACAATAGTTGCTACATGAGCAGACCCACGATGCATATTTTTCTTAAAAGTAAATGCATTTTCCCGCCTCCCTGGAGTTGCTTTTGTTATACACATATTTTATTGTCAAGTAATAACAATGAGATTAATAATTTTACAATAAAATGCAATTTGATATTTACACACAAATTAACATTATTTATGCTTACCATTTTCCAATAGTAATACACTACTAAGACTAGTGAGATTAATAATTTAAAATTGAAACGTCCGTCAAGTGTATCAATTGTATGTCTTTGATAGACTTACAATGTACAATGTAGTAAATATGCTGTTAACTAGTTTGAAACTAACCCGACCGGGAGCCACTGCTGCAAAAATGAGAAATGACACCCAATCAAACTAGCCTCACACTATTCAACAACACTCATCTATAGATACCTCGAAATTGGGGTTCTGGGAATTCCTGTTTTTCGATTCGAGTACACGTAAGTGCGGGCTGTACTTATTTATAAACGTGCGGGACATAACTATGGATCGCTGCCTCCAGTATCGCCACGTAGCGATGGTACATTAACTCAGCTACTAGAATTACCACTAGTGTTATATCACCATGATGCATTGATATCAGCATGTGCTCTGTGTTAATTAACTTCTATTAAGAGGGCGCTTTCTTGTCATCCCTGGCGAGCTGCTGTGCTATTCCCATGCTCATTGACTTTTCCAAGTGCTCTGCAACAAGACGGGGTTGATTTCCCATATACTTGACCATTCTTGTTACACCAACGCAATCCACGATGCATCACTGACTCAGGAGCGTGCACACATATAGTAGGTGATTCATATACACCAACCGGAATCTTATGAGTCGACGTTTGCTCCTTGTTCCTAAGTTCACGCAAAGGTGAGACTACGATGCTTAGCTGCGGATCAATAGTGAGGTAGCTAGATTCAGTCGCGTGTTTATTTGTTTATGTTGCCGCTAAGAAGTTGCCCAGATCTTGTTTTCGGGCACCATCTGATGTGTCGTATTCTGGTGTTATCGTGTCTCAATGAGAATGCTCTGTCTTTCGGAAACATGATGATACCGTACCTATCAAAGCTACCTTGCATATTCAGTAAATTACCTTGGCATTTGTCCCGCATGAATTGTTAGCTAGATGATGATCAGTTCTATGTCACGTTGTCATTGGTTGAACAACATCCACGCCTTCGTCAATGTTGTCTAAATCTGGCTCAATATGTTGTTGCCTGTGCGCACGCACATGCATAAAGGCATGCATACTCGAATTTCTTGAAATCAGCCCTGGCAGAAAACTAATCAACAATACTTGATTTAATTGATGGATCCAACATGGCATTCGATTTTATCTGGTGTCATGATAATGTACGACGCAGGCAGGCTGCCGTCACAGGCATACGCCATATAGTGAACGGCGTATCTGTCTCCGTTCTGAACATTGAGTAGTTCGTCGAGTGTGCGAATTGTATGTATTTGCGATTTAATAAACATTGTGTTGAATACTGTGAAGCTAATTTGACTGGCTGCTCTGTTGCGACCATAGGTAGCAAGAGGACCCAATCAAAGTAGTTTCTGAATATTCAATTAGTTACCTGTATACTTAGCTTAGAATGGGATTCTTGGAATTCGGGGTTCAACGTTTAGAAATTAATTCCAACACAAGTACATACTGGGCAGCGCTAGGCTAGAAATGCGCAAGGCATAGCTAGAGTTAATTCACTCTATAGCACTTCGACGTGATAAGTGCACTGACTCTGCAGCATTGAATTATAACTAGCTGATAACGCAATGCACATTAGCAATCGCGGTACCACGGAACTGCACCGTGTACACTTAATTACATACATCTATTAACCCACTGAGCCGTGAATTCCGAGAAGTATCATGGCCAACGTAACTAAATAGACAGACAGCCAGCCAGCCAGCCAGCCAGCCAGCCAGCCAGCCAGCCAGCCAGCCAGCCAGCCAGCCAGCCAGCCAGCCAGCCAGACAGCCAGCCAGCCAGCCAGCCAGCCAGCCAGCCAGCCAGCCAGCCAGCCAGCCAGCCAGCCAGCCAGCCAGCCAGACAGACATACAGATAGACAGACAGACAGACATACATACATACAGACAGACAGACAGACAGACAGACAGACAGACAGACGGACGGACGGACGGACGGACGGACGGACGTACGGACGGACGGACGGACGGACGGACGGACGGACGGACGGACGGACGGACGGACGGACGGACGGACGGACGGACGGACGGACGGACGGACGGACCGACCGACCGACCGACAGACCGACCGACAGACAGACAGACAGACATACAGACAGACAGACAGACAGACAGACAGACAGACAGACAGACAGACAGACAGACAGACAGACAGACAGACAGACAGACATACAGACAGACAGACAGACAGACAGACAGACAGACAGACAGACAGACAGACAGACAGACAGACAGACAGACAGACAGACAGACAGACAGACAGACAGACAGACAGACAGACAGACAGACAGACAGACAGACAGACAGATAAAATTTCATTGAAATACTTAATTCATTGCATACAGATAAGTACATCGATAAGAAACAGCTAAAGTATCTGCTAGGTGAGAATAATCCACAAAATCGGACATTTTATATCTTGCCTAAAATCCATAAACCTATCAGCACCTGGTTAGATCCATTGACACCTCCTGGACGACCCATCATTTCAGACTGTGGCAGTGAGTCTTATGGCATTTCAGAATATATTGATTACTATTTAAAGCCCATTGCTAATAGACACAAGAGCTTTCTCAAAAACACTGAACACTTTCTTTCAAAGTTATCCAAATTGTCAGTTCCGAAAGATGCATATTTAGTCACATTAGACATAGATGCTATGTATACCAATATAGATATTGATGCTGGAGTCAATGCTATTAAGAATTCTTTTGTCAAATTTCCTGATCCAGATCGACCAGACACGGAAATTCTAAAATTATTAGAGCTAAGTCTTAAAGGAAACGATTTCCAATTTAATGGTGAAAATTACCTTCAAATCTGTGGATGCGCAATGGGTAAACGATTCAGCCCAAATTTTGCCACGATTTATGTTGCGGAGTGGGAAGTGGAGGCACTGAACAAATCAACCAAAAAGCCTCTTCTTTACCTCAGATATCTAGATGACATCTTCATAGTTTGGCAACATTCAGAAGAAGACTTTTGGGAATTTTTTCGCATTTTAAATAACCAAGATTCAAACATCAAGCTAAAAGCTACTATTAGTGGAACATCGGTTGACTTTTTAGATGTCACGATCTATAAGGGTCCTCAATTTGATTCCTCTGGAAAATTAGAATATAAAGTATTCTTTAAGCCAACAGACTCACATCAGCTGCTTCACAAAAAATCATTTCATCCTCCACACACATTTAAAGGTTTGATCAAATCGCAAATCATAAGATTTTTTCGAAACTCTAGCAACAGGCAAAATCTGAATAGTGCATGCTCTACTCTGTTTGATGCTTTGAAAGCACGAGGCTATTCAGCCCGTTTTCTTCGAAAAATTAAAGCAGACACCATCAATGAGCTTGAAAATCTAAAACCTCATAGCGGACCCGAGTTTGAACCTGTCCAAATTAAACACAATAAACCAATCATGTGCGATGGATCAGTTTCTAAATGCGACAAATATAGATGCAAAGTAAACAACTATATTGTAAACCAACAAACATTCCTGAGCTTTCAAACTAAAAATGAATATCATATCCGAACTAATATGCATTGTGATTCTGAGAATGTAGTCTATTTGATCAATTGTGCCCTTTGCCAGAAACAGTATGTTGGTGAAACAAAAAATGCATTTAGAGTGCGTGCTAGACGCCACGTTTCTGATATTAACACCTCAGCAGATACGCCAATTGCTCAACATTTCCAACTTCCGGATCATTCAGTTGAACATCATTTTGAAATCATGCCAATAGAACAGATTCCGACCTTCGATAGTGAGGAAGAAACGAGTTCGTTTCGCAAAATCCGAGAGGGCCATTGGATTAGAACACTCCAAACAAAAGCACCATTTGGAATAAATGTAGATTCGGGAATATCACAAAAGAACAAAATTATCCCATTTCAACTCATATACAATAGACGTAATGTTGAATTAGCGAAAACCATGAAAGACGAATATTCACAGTTGCAATCTAAATTAAAGGAACCGATCAAAGCACGACCAGTAATAGCTTACAATAGAAATCCAAACCTGAAAGATTTGCTAGTAAGATCAAAGTTAGACCGTATGGTTCCTGATAACAATGACAAGGTTTCATCCCTCCCTACCTATTCTTAAATAAATCTAATCCCAACCAAAATCAATGGTGGGGCAACATGAAATCATATCCGTAGGACATCTTTTAATTTTGTGTCTGCAAAAGTGTGTGCGTGCGTGCGTTTGTTCATATGTGTGTATGTATATGGGTGTATGCTCGTACATCCGTACGTGCGTGCATCTATACTTGCGTGGGTGTATGTGTGCGGGTGTGTATGTGGGTGTGGGTGCATTAATTCGTGAGTACATCAGTGCGTGGATGTGTGCGTGCATGCATTCGTGCGTACGTTCGTGCATGCGTTCATGCATGCATTATTGCGTGCAGTCGTGCATGTATTACTGTGTGCATGCATTCGTGCATTCGTACAGGTGCGAGCGTGCGTGCGTGCGTGCGTGCGTGCGTGCGTGCGTGCGTGCGTGTGTGTGTGATTTCTCTATAATGTAGGATCAATCCCAGCCTTTACCTGTTAAAGCGACCTACTGATAAGTTCACTTTACCCCAACTAATCTCAAGGGGGGACCACTCTAAGTAAATCTAAACTTGGTCTCGATAGGACAAATTTAGGTAAAGAAATTTTTAATTAAATTCCTGTGCCAATGCGTTTTTTTCAATGTAAAGACGGACGGACGGACGGACGGACGGACGGACGGACGGACGGACGGACGGACCGACCGACCGACCGACCGACCGCCAGACCGACCGAGAGACAGACAGACAGACAGACAGACAGACAGACAGACAGACAGACAGACAGACAGACAGACCGACAGACAGACAGACATACAGACAGACAGACAGACAGACAGACAGACAGACAGACAGACAGACAGACAGACAGACAGACAGACAGACAGACAGACAACCAGTCAGCCAGACAGACAGACAGACATACAACCAGCCAGCCAGCCAGCCAGCCAGCCAGCCAGCCAGCCAGCCAGCCAGCCAGCCAGCCAGCCAGCCAGCCAGCCAGCCAGCCAGACAGACAGACAGACAGACAGACAGACAGACACAGAGAGAGAGAGAGAGAGAGAGAGAGGGAGAAATTACGGCAATACGCTCTTACACTTACAGATTAGGCTACGCTCGTACTATTGTGAACAGCAGCAGTTTGCACTACACGCTACTCTAATAGCACATCGTTAAAGACAAGACATACACAGCTTGCCGGTGGCGTGATCTCTATAGTAAAATGGCCAATTGATAATATCAACACTTCACGAAACGTCCCGGTAAAACGGCATTAACATGTACTAAATTATCCAGACGCCGGTGATCTGTCTTAACAACACATATGTTATTGCAGATTCCAGGCATGCCTGTGTGGAAATGCAGGAGACATACCTCATATCTGGCGCATTCAATGCGGTGCTAAGCTGATGCTATTCAACATTCCTCTGCTGCAATGCGTTTTATGTGTGATTAATTGAATATCGCTTCAGACCCTGCAGGAACATATTGTAGATATCGGATTGGCTTGTGGGAAGTCATGACCCCACTGGATATCTTATATTTACGATTAAGTCCTAAGTGAAATTCATATTTGAAAATACCAGGTGAGCTAATAGACCGAGTCACTATATGTACTATGATTTAATTATATATTATCAGCACTGGATGACCAGCACTGGTTGACATCAGCTGATGATGCGCAGTTACAGTTTTGGCGAAACTGAACCAAAACTGATAAGGATTGATGGATGATATTTAGTATCCAAGTTTAAATAATGGAATTGAATGGAATAGGACCTCCGGTTCTGAGTTGATGGGCATCTGGAAATAGTTGAGATAAAAGTTGTTGCTGCGGAAACAGCACACCCTTTCATAATATTCAGCAGTCGTTTGGATCAGTAGTTTAGGAAATAATCAAGGGATAGGAATCGATGGAATTGTACGTGACAAACTTACTATAGTTGATGACGATAGGCATTCGGATTCTCATACGAGAATAGAACAACACCAGCTGCCAATGAGATCATACAGCTCATGTGCCTATTAACGATCGCATCCTACAGGCTTATTCACGATAGGCAATGGACAGGACATAGACATTGTAGCGTCCTGTAGGAAGTAATAACACAATCGAAATTTGTATATCAACTATGTGTCAATCATACAATGGCATGCTACAACAACACATTCCATAATGTTGTTAGTTAGCTGACAGATCGCATCAAATCAGAACCAGCCAACACTGCGTTGCCTATGTGCAGCAGTAGCTCCATAGAAGAGAAGCCCAGAGTTTGATTGGTAAGGATGGCGCCATGATCAATGAGCGTCGATCAAACTCTGTGGCAGAGAATTAGGGAGAACACATTTCAAAGTGAGAATTGAAATATAGATGATCATGGATTGGTCAGGACAACCAACAGTAATGGATAGAAGCTTCTAGGAGGGAATAAGCAGACATTGATTGGCGGACTGATTATCCAGACCAGTCAAGCTGTGCCTATAAACTACCTAGAAGAATCATGAACACGAAGAATAGATATTACGATATATATATATATAACTATATATCGTAATATGTATAGAACTTCAGAGTTGCTGAAGGGTATACATAAGGCACTTTGCCGTTTATAAAATTAATCAATCCAACATCAGGGTTCCGTAGTCATCATCGATGCTGCGTTAGCTGAACGAGATTATACTAGACCAGTACATTGTTGAAATTATCAAAGTCTTGTCAATAGATTATCAAAGTATTTTATCCGTACATTATCAAAGTCTTTTATGTACAGTTAGAGTAGAGTACTAAAACATATTTCATCTTGCAAAAAGCAAGCCAAGAGTTTGATTGTGCTTTAGTAGGACTCCAGAGTGAAGAGCAACACTTCACCGAAGCCAGGAATCTTCCATCAGTCAGATAGGCCCTATCGTCATCCATAAATATCGTTGCGTATCATCTATCAACGAGGCGAGCCGACGATAACCGTTCTACTGCTTCCTTGGTAAGAGGTTGTCGCAGCAACCTACATCATCATGATCTTGCCATCGAGGTAGTAAGAAACAACATCAAATAGAGACCACCCGGAGATCCAAAATCTTCAATATGAAGGAGTGTTTGATGCATAGTGAAACACATGTTGCAAATTAAACGCCTGCCTTAGAGAATCACATTTTACACACACACACACAGCGTCATCAGTTAACATTGGATTAACCCTTGTTTACCAGTTAATCCCTCTTGTGTCAACAGCGCCTCAAAGCGCTCAATATACTACCCATATTAACCATTTAATGATCGTCAATACAATCAAAACATGAAATTATTGACTGCCAATTTGCGCGTGTAAGAGAAGAATATCCTTTTAACATTTTCCACTGGAATGCCTCGCTCTGTTATCGAGCCAGTCATGTCGGCCAGTGAAATTATGAACACATATCCCAGCGTGCTATGTCAACCCTGTTCTGCGGCAATGTACGTATCCACTCATTTAGTTCGAATCTGACATAAACCGCGCGTCCGATCGCTTCACTTGATGACGTGTACTCGAAATTAGTGCTGCTGTACATATATGGCATCGACAATTGCAGTTGGCCGTCTTGTTGAGCACACCCCTTCTTCTACTCGGCAAATGTACCTGATTTCTGGTTGATAAGTTCACCTCCTATATGCGACAACTGCAGCTGAACTTATGTTGATCGAACCACTTCTACGCCACAGCTGCAGCTGGATTTCTGGTTGCTCACGCCGTGTCTTCTACTAGATGGGCGCCGCTAACCAGTTGATAATAGCATGTCTTATCCCACAACAAATCAACAGTATTCACTGTGTGCCCATTACAGCCCGTTACTGTATGCCCATTCATTGCAACTATGCCGTCAGCTAAACATGTGCTCATTAAGACCCACTCTGACGAATTCCTGACTAACGAGGTCCGCGTGATTAGATTTAAACACTAGTGCTTCAAGGATGGAATGGTCTGTCTCAGCACACGATGCCATATCCATGAACCGAGTGAGCGTGGTCAGTCCTCGTAATCCAACATTTACATCCAAACCTGTGGGAAATAAAAAATGTACAGCAGCATCAGTATACGTGTATATGAACACGCTACATCAGTATCACCAGTATTGCATATGGCTACACGCTACTAAGATGGCAAACTACACATCATGCTTGTTTTCCTCCAATGCGAAAACATATTGCAGCTGTCATGGCCGTTTAAAACAGCTCCTATTATCTATCATAGGTTAAGCCTTTAGCAAGATCCTAACAGCTGAGACGTATAGCCATCTGTGTGACACACAGCCAATACACCTCTTTCTACAGTACCATGACAGAAACAAATAACTTAGAATGGCTACGACCGTCTCAAAGGCATACTTTTAGTCCAGTACATTATTATAGTCTCCGGAATAATATGTGTTTGTTACTCATTTTATTACGTAGTCTAATAAAGAGACAGATTAATATAGCTAATACAATTTTATTTCTGATAAACATATAAAAATTCGATTCTGTTCAATTTCTCTTCGAGTTACTAAACGAGAATTTACTCCTTTTTGGAGGCTATATGTTTCTCTTGATCTTCTGCGTCACCCAGTCGCACATACGCGGTTGCATTGTACTGATCGCAGGCCGCCGGAGGTCGGGGCAATGGACCTTTCCAGTGTTATCTATGCCCTGCCAATCTCTATCTAAGCTCCACCCACACCTCACCTGTTTTGGGATCGATCGATCTGAACACACTGACTATCAATTTCCAGAAAACTATAAGGTATGCTGTTGACTACTTTGAAACTAATTTCGCTGGGTGCTGTAGCATTCAAATCAGTTTCAAAATACTCAACATCATATGTATTGACTAGCACAAACATACAATTCGTACAATGTGTCAGTGTATTACTGGTTAAAGACGCGCCGAATGGAATCATGCATGGTGTCACGAGTATGACGTCAGCATACAGACGTCACGTACTTGAATATGACGTCATATAATTTAACAGCAGAAATGGATTCTTGAATTGCCCCAAATAGGGAAGGTATGCTGACATCCCGTCTACGCTTATTAGGTGTCTATGGGTACCACACAAATCAAATACTGATTGACAGTTTCCACATGTTGAACATTATTATAAATGGGTATGAAACGTTTTGCTTTGAAATAAACGTGTACCCGATCTAATTGCATACGGAGGTCATCCGACGTGAATTATTATAGTACAATTATATTTATTTATTTATTTATTTATTTATTTATTTATGTATTTATTTATTTGTAGCGTTTTCTCCGAAGTGGTCCTGTGTGTGCGCTAAAGTAATGCGAAATACAGAATAGTGGAATTCTTAATTGTACATGCCCTGCCATCGCGGACGCTAGGCATCCAGATCACGATGCATTGTCTTTTTTCCTCAAGCTATATTTCTGATAACCAGGTCTGCCATGATATTTGGATTATATGCATCGGTCAACATTATGGCAATGAGATTGACATAAATTTAAATAAAGACCAGAAAGAAGCACCATGCCGATATTAGATACTGAATGTTTGATGTGCATAACTTGATTTGTCTACACTAACTATTGGCACATGCATGCGCACAGCTGGTGATAGCTCCAACGAGTGGTGCCAGACATTCAGAGAATAATGCATTCATCCACCGGCTGCCCGTCCGCCTGCCATATCTATCTTACCCACCTGTATTGAAGTTATATGATCTGGCTGCATCTCCTTCCACAATGATAAACATGTCAGCATCTTCAAAGTAGGAAGCTACCTCCTGCCGTTGTGTTAGTTTTATTTCAAATAATCTGGGGCTGAACTTTAAATACTTCATGGCTATGCTGTCAGATATGGACGTCTCCTCCTCGGACTTGTATGTGTTGAAACATTTTAAAAATATGTTTCTCATCAACTGCAATAATGTAAAGTGAAATGCGGAATTAGTGTATGTAAGGAAGGTGTATGGGTGGCGGATGGATATGTGGGTGGGTGTCTAAGTGTCTTAGATGATCGGACGGATGCATGAAAGGAATAAGGATGGATGGAATGAGTAGGGATGGATTGATGGTTTGATGGATTGGTGGCTGGATGGATGGGTTGGTGGGCGGGGGCGGGCGGGGGTGGTTGGAGGGCGGCGGGTGGGCAGGCCAGCGGACGGTCGGTCGGTCGGTGGGTCGGTCGGTGGGTGGGTGGATGGATGGATAGCAACCAGAATTAAGCATATTTTTGAACCGGAAAAATATTTAATGTAATGAAGTGAAGTATTAGTTATATATGTTGAAGCCGATTGGTAGAACGGCTATTCAGTGTTCACACAAAATGAGCACTCTAAGCCTGATGGAAATTAAAAAAACATATATATTTTTAATTTTGTGTCTAACAATCAATGCCGTATATGTTCGCACCTAAGTTCGCTCTACAATAGATAAACGGGCTCATCAGAATTACTAAATAGACTAAGCATTATACATTGTTCCTCAAATACTACTTGTTGCTTCGATTCTCTTGGTATTGATCGTGTAATATATCTCCTATGATCGACCATGGGTTAAGCCTTTAGCACAGTCCTAGGTGTTGAGGCGTCTAAACAGCCGTGTGCTACAAGGCCCATGATGTTCTTCCTACGGTACCACCGAAATTAAACAACGATTGACAGTTCCCACATTTTATCACACCCACTTGATTAGGAAGTACTGTTACTAGTATTAAGAATTGATTTCCACTCTAAAAAAAGTGTTTACCTAGGTGCGGATAGTGCTGTCTCGATGGGAAATTATAGTGTTAACAGTGAAACATACACAGCTGTGACACAGCTCTAAATTCGCTTGATTGATTTGGATTGGTAATTCTGCCGGTCATGGATGATACGTGAGATAGGTACAAACTGATATCTGGGGAAATTGACTCTATAAAGCACCACTGTCTAAGAGGAGTTGTACTATGTTTGGGCAATTAGAAAATCTTAGCTGATGTGCAATTTCTTGAAGCGGCCAATGTTTTGACATTTCCAACCTATCAGATTAGTCCACATATGAGTACACCCATTTCACAGCTAATAACAGTGCTAACTGAAATTTTAGAGATGCTGTACCGTGGATACATGCGCGCGACTAAGTGTGATTTTGTGGCTCCAACAGTGTGCTGTGCCAGCATTGACCATATGAGCACAACTCACCATGTTAAATAACTTTGAATAAGGAAGGTTAATGATTAGGTATTATAATTGATACTATCCGTAAATAGTGGTTCTAAATTCGGAGAAGCTTTTTAATCATTAATTTCCGTGATTATTGTTTTAATGTAATCACACTAACACCTGCGATGGTGAGTAGTTTGAAAACAGATTGACGTGGCGATGAGGACTACATCCACCTTGCTCGTTTAAATACTAATTTTCATGATTATTAGAACATACGAAACATCGCCTATAGTGGAACAACTCAGGCATGATTTAACGTGCTTCCAAAGAAACACTGTTGAATAGCTTGAACATAATTGGATTGGAAGACAATGATGCGTAAGGCAGCAATGTTTCCAATCCTTTTATGTTCAAAATATTCAAAATAAAATCAACATATTTGGACGTATTCCCGAGCTGTACTTGAGAAGCATCACTGGCACAAATGCTCATCTAGCTTGAAATTCTATTATCAGCAAGTCTTTGCAACAACACTCCCATTCCAAACCGCCGTCCTATACTTACTGATCGATCCAGTACTATCCGCATCGCCTTCACCAATCTCGTGTCGCATTTAGGCACGACTAATGACATATATCTATGTTTCGTTGTTCCAAATAGTTTTAAATGGAAGCCAGGTGCACCATTTGGTTCATACGTATCAGTTCCATAAGCCGCAAGGTTGAAGTTCAAACCGTGCACTCTTCTCTCTGGCGTAGGAATTAAGGCAGATACACAACAGTGTTCCAATGCCGCCATAGCACCGTAAGCTTTACATGAATGCTGGATGTAGTCGTCGCTAAGGCCCAGCGTCCTGGTTGCTATGCCTTTCGTACCATCACATAGAATGACGAGTAGTCTGCCCTTTAATGTATCCATGTATCGTAAACTGTCTCTGCCAAACTAAACAAAGAATATAATGACCTGCAGTGTGGACCAATAAAAAGGCTTTTAATAATGTATGGACAACTTTGGCTAGAGATGAAAGTGGAAAGAACATATCAACTTAAAGCGCAGTAATGTTGTTGCTGTTGTTGTTGTTGTTGTTGTTGTTGTTGTTGTTTTTGGTGGTGGTGGTAGTGGTGTTGGTGTTGGCGTTGGTGTTGGTGTTGGTTCGGGTGTTGGTGTTGGTGTTGTTGTTGTTGTTGGTGTTGTTGCAGCTGCATGTTGTGGCAACCGCATGTTGTTGTTGATGCTGCTTCTACTGCTTCTGTTTAGGTTGTTGCTATTTTATCAAGTTGTTACCGCCGTGGTCATTATTGCCATGGTCATCGTAGTTGTCGTCATCATCGCTACACCTTTTCTCATTTCTTAAAATACATGACAACAATTATGCAGCAAGCCACCATTATTGAAGACACATATCTCCACAATGTGTTGTCCGGCAAGCATTTTTATCTGACCTACAATCACATTAGCCCTGCCCATGAGGCATACTCATATACGAGCCATGGTTATTAACAGAGCTAGGTATACAACAATGATTCACTGTATTAAGTTGCCTACTGGCAAAGAGAAAACGAACCGTTCGACCTTTTAACCGCCCTTGCAAAGCGAAGCGGTGTATGACAGGAAACGTTCCTTTTCAGTCTGTCTGCAAATTAGTGTTTCGCGGCACTAAAGTTACCAAGATGCACCGAAGCTATACTACACGACAACATGCTACTATTACAATGGCTGGACAGCTGTGATGAGCCTCGCGAGTAAACTCAATGCTTCTCATCGCAAACACCTGCGAGCCATCACGAATCAGCACTGACCACACAGTCTAATTTCAAACACCGGCCCTTTACAAGCTATGCAACACAGTTCTCTGTACATAAAAACAACGATGGCCAATGGTCGGCTATGTTCTTCGAATGCCGGAGAATTACGACCGCTCAAAACACCCATTGGACTTATCACTGCCAGGTTCTAACACGCATCAGGTAAGTGAATAACACTAACGTTCAGAGCCAAACTACTCAATCTAAGAAAACTAAAGACACAAATGAAGCTAAGGCGGTTAGGATGCTCGCAACGAACCGGACACAAAAGTTAATGTTGAAGAAAACTGATTGCACCTGAAAAAGGTATCTGCATAAGTCTCATGGTGTATGCGACTTATTGTAATATTACATTTTAGTATTAACATTCTGTTAGCTGCTACTGTTTTAGGATGTTATCCATGGAACAAAGAAGAAGAGTGTAAAATGCTGTTATACGATTCGATTAGAATTTTTTCCAATGATTGGATGTTTAACACGGTGATGGCCCCATATAATATGAACATAGTTGGACTAGCAGAGCTGATTAATATTGACCAGTCGTCTGTGGAAGCTGTATGGGTGTGGTGGGGACGGATAAACGTGCATCCTAAGATGAATCACTCCCAACGGTAAATTCCGCTGGGAGATTTTGTATAATCTGGTAAGTCGACCTCTAAGAGAAGCAGCACACTATAAAAGTAAAGATGCAGTTCCAAGTGCACTGCAACCCCCCCCCCCCCACGCCCCACCCACCTCTGCCTCACCCCCAATATGGCAGCACAGTGTCCAGTCAAGCTAAGTTGCTGGTAGACATGTTAATCGCCAGTCCACTGCAACCTGTGTTACGTGACAATATCAATATAATATCCATCACACAACTTTGATTCAATGGATGAATCCATTTTTAGCTATACCCCGCCACTCACGGGTTGCAATGGTTGGGAGCAGTCGTTCCTCGTGCTCTCTGAATATCTATTTCGAGAAAACTATACATGTAATCTGTTGAATAATATGAAACTAATTTGAGTCGAACAGCGCATAGTGAAATCAATTTGCAAATAAGCAATGGACTGTTTATTAAATGGTAAAGCCATACAATTCGTACAATTTGACGGAATATTACGTGTTTATGATGGACTAAATCGCGTCAGTCCATTAATCAATTCCGAATTCGAAGCAAATACTTGTTAGACGCATCATCCACACTACAACCGTATCGCTGTACATTCGTGTGCACATTGTATTCGTATGCGTATACGCGTATTGCCAGGAAGGTGGCCTAGTAAAGTCGCTAGAACCCACGACTTAAATTGTGTGCAGCTAACTATATTTAAAAAAAAATGTAATGTAGTCAATTCTTACATACATGAACTTGTGTGACCAATATTGGTGGCTATTTGAAACCCTTCGTCTTACAATCATCAATCTTACGATCATCAGTCGCAAAGTCAACCCATGTTGTATCCGAGAAAGTAAGTGACGCTTATAGACAAGGGTGTGATTATATATGGGGCGTATATGGCAGTGCGTTGCCAGGGTGTGTTGCTCGCGACATCAGTGTATGTCTTTGTTCTAATACCTTATAATAGCCGATAATAGCCTACGTAATTGATCGCCATCAAGTCTGTTATTTCAACACGTACACTGTATATAGGGTGTGTAGTAGCCTATTTTCAGAATATGGACATCATAGCGTAAAGGCTAGCATTGAGGCAGTTTCATCAATTTCTTCCACGCTTGGCGCATACGCTCTGGTATTGATGCATGTTAGTGCGTGTACATAGATAAAAGCATACTCATAGAGTGAGCACAGGTAACGGGAGACTGTGGAACTATGATCTGATTATAACATTGAATTACATGAATGGGGCATCGGGTACATAACAGCTGCTACAGCAAACCGCACACGATCGGTCAAAGATTACAGACCCTCGTCCTTCCGTGTTGTTACATTGTAAAAAGCTTTCGGATTTCCGGATCTCTTCGGATAATCTGGATATTGATTATTACTTTACTCCTTTTGTTTGATCACACCATTTCTCGTGGTCCTATCATGGTCTAGCAACCGTGTCCAGCCAAATTAGTCTCAAACTATACAACAGAATGCATATTAAACAAAAAGCCAATTCGTACATGATCGTGGCGTCAGCCTAAATGTGATGCAACTGAGTATGACGTCATATCCTTGAGTGGCGGATCGGACTCCTCTTTTAACTGACAAGGGGCGTGGCCTGACGTATTATGACCCGATGTGTCTTGGGATGCAATGTTAAGAGATAGCCCGTCAGTCACAAGTGAATTTGAAGTAAATCGTTAAATCCCAGAACATAAATTGTAAGATAATTATACAGGCATATGGCAGAAATAAATTGGTTTCAAAATACACAACAGATAATGTTGATAGTGTACTATATTCTGCGGCTGTAGTATACTCAAATGAATGTTAAATACATTGTAAATTCCCCAAAGACAAGTTGTACACTTTCCCGGCGAACCTTTCGATTTGCATGAAGGGGTTATTGCAGCTTGAATGTGACGTCAGCTAACATGTGCCTCATTTGCTTGTGACGCCTGCTACCAGAGTGACAGATTAGATGCCTCTATTGATGATAAGGAAATCGGCGGCTTTTTCTGGTTCAAGATAATGATTCCCCACGACAGGCATGCAAAGGACATTTTGGAAATTTAAAACGGGATTGACAGGGTTACCGACCCAGTCAATCTAGTGATACATCCCCAAACATAGTCTTCATTTGGCACGCAAATGGGCATTCCTCAAAACAACAATAGAGGCTGGTTTCGGCGGCTTCGTCATGGAAGGGTTACAGAAATCTCAACGTATATGCCATCGAAGCCACGAATAACACCATCCTGCTGCACTGAGTTATCGCTTCTCTATAAAAAGTATGCAATAAGTATACCAGTACTCGATATATACACTATTTCCTCCCATATGTACCCATTGGATATAAACTCGTCTTTGATGTCACAGCCACCTGTTACTGCCGAAACAAATTGCTTCTATTGGATATTCTTCATATGTTTACATCAGGTGTTTGGTGTAGTAATGGGATTACAGACAGATAATTGGTGTATAAACACCCTTGGGAAGATATGGCAAAGCGTTGGTAAACCATTTATTAAAGAAAGCATGTGTGGCTGGAGGGGTGGTTGTGGACGTAATAGGGACTATATGTCACCTCTTGAAATGTCTTGTCTTTTGACCCAACCGGTCGATGTACTTCAACACAGGTGAGTATGTGAGCACCTATATTGGACAACAACGGTATATTCCGGTCAGTAGATCTGTTACGCTATATAGCTTGGATTAAGATATTGAGGCCAAAAGATCGAATACGTAAATCATTTATGACTTAAGAAATATGTTGATGAATACTGTAATGTTAATTTCACGGGGAAGCCACGTGCTCCTGTTGAAATAGTTCAACATATTCAACATCATAACTGCAGGTGTGTCATAGAATTAGGATGCTCTACCTGTAGGTGACACAAGGTTAAGAGTGTCTAATACCAACCATTCGGGTTTAATAAACTCAAGGCGTCTATGTACGACATGTTTGACAACTAACCTTTGTGCCGAATTTTATGTCCAATTCTACTGGATATTGCTGTAGGATACTGAGAATGTACTCCAGAAAGACACCGACGCGTGTAGAAAACACTCCTGCTCTCCAACAACCTTCCATATTGTCAAAATCAACCCCTAGTCCTCGTAGGAATGATATACTGGTCATGTTGAAAGCAACTTGGTTCGCTCTGTTGAACACAGCGTCTTTAACTTCTTCTTCGTATATAACCAACCGTTCTGTCCGTCCACTCCGGACCGAAGCCAATGCGGAAGTCAGACCTATCGGCCCAGCACCCACTACAAGAACTGTTAATCTTGACCGGAGACACCGAACATGATCGTATATTGACTTAGTACAGACGAATCCCGCAACGGTTAGAGCAGTGATTAAAGTAAACTGTACTATCAAGAGATTAGTCAAATGCACATCAGATACTAACTTTACAACATCTTCACATAATCGGCCTGATACAGTCGAATCCGCGGATGGGATAAATGTAGAACTCATTGTTATATACAGACAGGCGTAAATATGCCAAAGAGCTAAATCAATGTCGCTGTTGCAGGGATTATATCGCTGATTAGTATACAGTTGTGTGTATTTCATTGGCTAAGTTGACGCACCGGATGTGTATGCGTAATTATGAATCATTTGAAATACGGAATTCAAACAGATCCATCCTCACCAGGCAGACGGCTAGGTGAGGCTGGTTCACGTATTACTGATATAGATATATCACAGGGGAGAACCAACATAAACTGACCTCTGAGCAAGCTGCCTACGTGTATGAACGTAATTGCGTGTCCTCAATGAGCATCACGTCATCTTGCGTGAAGCTATAACGTCCAGGAAACATATTCTAACCAGTGCAATAGCTGATATGTGTTCTGATAATTACCCTTCCCTGGTACAATCGAGGTATACACGTCATCATCATTGCTTGCCCTCGAATCTATGGAACGCACTTCTTTCAACGGTGATTTACCGATTCCTGCGAAAAAAACAAACATAATTATATTAAAGAAGTTTAACAATGCCAGTTGCTAAATGATAGTTTATCTATTAAACGTTTGCTTGTAATACATTCGTATTTACCTAGTTAGTGTGTGTCTGCCATTACTCATTTCAGAACAGTGTTGTTGTACACTGTTGCTCTCCATGGCATAAATAACATTTGCTAATGCGACTCTGCAGTATGCGTTCAGCATACTGATCAGTCACATTAGTTAATGGCAGAGTCGATGATGCAATTCGTATTGCCAACGTTGACATCGTTGGCATCATCTTCCCTTGTCCTCCTCTTTATTATTTTCTGTCCTGCCGCTTCTCCAAAATCATGTGCTTACGCCGGACTGTGCCATATACTTGAGTGCCAGCTCGGATCTATCCATTGTTGTTGCCGTCGTTGGAGTTGGCAACAGCTTTCTCCACCACTCTACACCCCTCTTCAGTATCGTCGGTCATGTCTGCCAGCCCACCGCCATCTGCGTAAGCCCGATTGAGTCATAAGTATTATCTTCAATTCCATAACTACAGGAATGCTGTAGTTAATAAGAGCATTGCTTGCCACAATCTATGAGACAAGTAGCCGCCTTTACGGAAATAAGAGCGATATATGTCCTCACTTTCGAGAATTATTCTCAGAAATACAATTTAAATAGTGTGCAGGGGTTATTTCATAAGGTGCAATGCATCGTGATTGTCGAAAATGTGGATGCCTCTCGATTAGTTTGTACCGACACCATCCACACACCCCCGCCAAATAATACTAATACGTGCATTAGGGATTAGCCTATGGCATGTAAATAACGCAATAATCGGTGTTATCAAAGCAAAACTGTACAACACTTGTTTAGTTCATGCATTTCCATGCATCAGATTGAGAACAAGAGAAGGAGGACCCAGTGATGTATCTGAAGATGTGCTCAGAAAGGTGGACACATTATTTCGTCACAGGCGAGCCTACCTGTTATTCACGTGAAAGTTATGCGAACAGGAGAGTCGCGTGTGTTAGCAAATGGCACATTGATATCGATACTTCAAACCTTTATGTTGTCGCGCAATGTTTCACGGCATGGGCTGGAGTTGGTTATATTGAAACAACTAGTCTTGAAATGTATAAATACAAGCTAAGCCGATCTATACATCATGTAGTTACTATTCTGCACGAACACGTCCATCGATGATTTGGCGTCATATCACATCATACTCGGCTAAGCGGCATGTAGGATGATATCAAATCATTACGTCATAAATGATTATATTTAGGCCCGTCTTTAGCTCTCAATAGCCCGACACGTCGTAATAATTGCAGGTTTTAACTATTTATTAAACATGCTGTTGAATAATTTGAAACTAATTTGACTTGGAACTGTTGCTGCCATAGGGTTAATGGTGTGGTGTGAATGCACACCGTTGTTGCCCTAGACCATGTCATGGTAATGCCGAGCAAGCATTATTTATATCGAAGTTAGATCTTAATGGGGGACTCAGTTTATCAATCAATCATATGACGCCATAATCAACTGCGTGGTGTGTAAGATGCCGTCATAATCAATTACGACATAACTGACTCGATTTAGTCCGTCTTACACGCGTAATAGTCCACCACGCTGTACGAATGTTATGTCTTTACTATTCACAACTGCATATCCACAGCAACATTATTTTTAATAAAATTGCAAAAATGGTGCACTTTTAGAGGCGTAAATTGTGTACCTTATGTAACGAAACGTTAATGAAATATTTCATTTAGTACAAATTAGTTTAATTTTTTATTCTGAATTTGTATTAGCGACTCATGTCTTTAATTCAATTTCACAAAATAAAAAAATGATATTAATTTGTATGAAATTAAATCAGCATCATGTGTTAAGACGTTTCCCTACATCGAGGCACACACTTTAAGCATCTAAATGTGTATAATTGTAACACTTTTATTTTGAAGCATTGCGGTGTGAATATGCACCTTTAATACACGTACGGTTGACTATTTTAAAACTAAGTTGACTGGGCGCTGTGGTTGTCATAGGAGCAACAGCACCCAGTCAAATTAGTTTCAAAATCTTCAACAGCTTACCTGTATAGTTTTCTGGAAATTGAGATTCAGAGAGTGCCGCGATCGATCGCCACCAACATGGGCGAAATGTGGGTGCAACGTCGCTAGAGATGGGTGGGGCACAATTAAAAGCTAGACACTTGTGTTCTGCGTGACATCGCCCAGAAGATAAACTCTTTCGGAGGTCATAACAATCAATCACTCATCGAGGACACTGCTCATTTTGGTCTGTCATCCGAGTTTGCTTTCAAAGTCGATCTATAATTCTACTCTATCTACTTTGAAGTTGGTACATATGCTGGTTGCTGTTAGACTTAGCAAACTCTGTAATTTAGTTATTGCTGTGTAGAATAACAAAAGACTGGATTTGGTCAATAAACTATTTAATGCTATTTAATACTCACATATTCGCACGCATCGGTTGCAGAGTTAGGTGGTATCCAGATCATAAAAGAGTCCACAGCTTATTTAAACAGTCGACTAAATTATAAATACCTAAGTTTTAAAAGTGTTCAACTGATACTGTACATTCCAAGAAGTCACATCTGCATATGTTGTGTGTATCTTGTTTGTACAGAACGTTTACTCTTGATCCGATATCCCGTCTTATAGAGCACGTCTTGTTTTGCGATGAAGCGACAGTGAAATTTACAATAGCGCGTTTCCCGTGCCGCGACGTGGATTGAAGCGCAGCCTGGCGTCACCGCCTCATCAGCTTCCCGTACTGCAACTGTTGCCTCCGATAGCCCGTCTGGGATATAGATACCGGGGCGAGGAGCTTTGTCTATTGATTTTCAGCTCGGCCCTGTGTTACCTCACTCACTATCATCCGACTTGCGCATGCACTCCGACATAACCTGGTCATACAGAATCAAATTTAATATATTGAGAACAATTAGGATGACTGTCTTCATTTCGTTATGACGTCCTAACATGGTCTTTTAGTAACTGTTCTGTAAATAAGCAGCAAAAGACTCAAGTATGTTTAGCAAATATTCGAACTGCAAAATGCGGGAAACGCATTGTGAATCATTACCCCGTGTATATGCAGATGCAAAAAACAATATTACCGAATGTGATTAACATTTTGAAGCATGAATGTCCAGACTCTTAAGTTCATGGTAACTCTACAGGTAGCTACTTTGTGAATCTGCTCTTTCGGGATCTACACGTTAAATTGCTGAATGTTAAATAGAATACTCTGAAATAGACGGGTACTTGCAATTATTAATGCATTCCCGCTTGTATTGGATCGGCCCAATATAGACGTTCGTACTGAGACAATTACTCTTCAAATAACGATGCTAGTTTAACCACATTATGACTCATCAGTGATGTGATGGTACGTTACATGACGGCACACAATGAGATAGTACTAGCATGGTATTAGCTAGTATCTTTCTCTTCAGCTGTAAACTGTATTGCTTATTTAATATTCGATAATGTCCATTAAAATCAACATGGTATAGTGTTGCTTAATTCAGCTCATATGATAATACATATTGCAAACAGATTATATGGAGTATATGCATGTTTGACTGTAGGACGCTCCGTAGATAGACACCGTTTATAGTGCCTTTCCTATAAATGACAAGACAGCTACTCTAGACGCCGACATGTGTCAAAACAATGTTAACCGAACATATTTCCGCGAGCAACACACTTCAACAGTATATTCTGATCGGATAGCACTCAGAATCACACCATGAATATGACAATCTAATGATTCAATGGTATGAATGTCACAACTGCGATAAATGAATCCAGTTTTAGCTATGCTAAGCTCCACCACACACCCGTGTTGAGATCGATTGACCATTGCACTCTGTGAATCTTAATTTCCAGAGAACTATGCATGTAAGCTGCTGGATATTCTGCCTATGGCAACAACTGTGTCCAGGCAAACTAGTTTCAAAATATTCAGAGAAGATGTTTATTAAATGGTAAAGACACATAATTCGTACAGCTTAACGGACTATTAAGTACTTGAACGGACATACTTACGTAATTCATGACGCATTTGATTATGATATCAGCCTACATGTGGCCTTGTTGATTATAACATCATCTGCTTGATAGATAAACTGAATTCATCTATTGCACCGTTTATTTGACAATATGATGATTCAATAGCGCGAGCGGCACCGCATTCGTCGCACGGTCTATGCATTTAGGAGCGTAGTGCCAGACTAATCTCGAGACCTGTGTATGACAAAACCCAGACACAATCATATATTCTCCATGGAATAGCTCTTCAGAACCAATATGCACCAAATTCTACAATCAGTCCGCGACTAGAGGCAACACATAGTATCATAACGATGTTGTACATATGTTCTTTTCCATTGATTCAAAATGTAGCCATATTTAACAGTCACACACTTAATTATTTGTAGAGAAAGAAACTAGTATTAAGCAAAAAAAGTAGAAGTCAAAAATAATTTATGGCAATCTAAATCAATCTATGTAACGATGTTTCCTAGATGAAAGAATTATTAGAATTCAAGGGAGGAAAGGGACATCTTGTCTACTAGGCAATCCTCGTCTATATTTCAGATAATATTCGTGTATTCACACACATTATGGCAATTCTTGCTGAATTTGAAAAAAACCCAGCGCTCAGTGTAAGCTGATGCTGTCTAAGCAACATTGATTTGTCCATCGAAAAAACACTTCTTATCACACGGACACATAGGACCTAAATGCACAGGAAAACAAGTGGAATGCAAGATGCACTAAGATTAATACGGTTCATAATAGGTTAACCGTAAATGGTAAACATTACCGGAAATTGCGTGTAGAATTCTTGAGAAATACACATTTAAGCACACAACTAGTATTATCTTTGAAAGCTTACCACATGGTGGACTGGTTGGATAAATAAACCAGTCAGCCATTCCCGTCTTAACATTTGGCAAATTGGCATTCGACTAATAACAACTTTATATCATCTTTCCGCCTAATGGTGCAATTTCTTCCAGTCCAATTAAGCGCACAGTAGTCAACAGTCCATTTCTTTCTAACTAGCATTTTCTATCTTTGTTTAGGGAACATGCCGACTTATCTATGACATGTACTGTATATTAGGATTCAGTAATTATACCGCCAACGTGGGCTATGCCTGTAAGCACAATGGCCAGGCCAGTATAGTTACCCTGAGTCTAGTGTTCGCATCAGTGTTAGACAGCGCATATAGCCAGATCAACAACAGGATCAGCAACACTGTGATATAGGAATATCATACGAGGTATGAAGTGGCTATAGTCATAGAGTTGCTAAGGCGTGTTTGATGATTGAATGGAACTAGCCTACTCTGTCTCAGTGGATGTCTATCATAAATAATCTAATCAGAAGAGAATATGTATGCATGTGGATGTAAGAACGAGATAGATGAGAGAGGGAGAAGGTAAGATGGGAGATATATAGATAAAGGACGTTAAGTAAATGGCAATAGTCATAGGGTAATTGGAGGAGTGCTACAGAGCAGGGAGGGGGGGGGGGCGTCAAAGAAGAGGGAGAGAAAGAGCTGGAGAGAGAGAGGGAACGTGAGTGATAAGTTGAGCTGACTGCAGAGTCTGTTAAAAGCAGTGTATTATGTGAGAAACACTCACTTAGGCGGAACATACATTATTATATCATAATTGCCTTACTCACCGAGGGCCACGTTATTATCCGCCGCTGAACAGCATGGCTAATCCAGGTAATTAATCGCATGCCACTGGGAAGACATCGTATTCATGGATATATTTGTTAAGCGAATATTGGTTCAGCTCTATATAAATGGATACATATAGAGTACACATTTGGTTTCGGAGTGAAGGCAATACTATTGCACTGGAAAAGTTAATTTGACGTTACTTTCATAAAACACGCCTTTCATACATGTAACTATTTTGGCGCTGAATTCACATGTTATTATCATATATCGTGTGAATTCTGTTTTCACAGCGAAATGAGCATATTGTATAATATGTTCTAAGCCATATTACCGTGGCTAATATCGATAAAGTAGGCATGCTAATCAAGTTAACCAACGACGCGCCTCGCATAGGCATTGCACATAATGCCACCTGAATTGACCGGGAACGTAGCCTGGTGGTCGAAAATTACATACATATGTATCTAGCATAAACAGTTGCCTGTGTAATAGTTCTACATTATCTGATATCATCCGTGCCCGAACTAGCGCCCAGCTGAAGGTATCTCGCCCTGACTTGTCAGTTTAACATAGTCGGGACAGGAGTGCATGAGCATCTACAAAACTGCGTTAAGTACATCCTTTTTTTAAAAGAACACACGGCTGCCACATGGGGCAAAACGCTGAAGTTGATGCCATTTTCATTATGAGACGTGGTGCAACTGGTGTTTAGCGAGCATGACCTTCCAGATCCCTCAAATAAAGTATGTTCCGTTTGCTGATTTCACTGAGCGAGCACATTTTGTTTCATGATAATATATCTTCTTACACCAGTATCACATACCTATAGGTGGAACCCAAGGATCATAACCAATTGCGTCGCTGTAGCTGACGTCACCATGATAATGGCATATTATAATTCCAGTATGAGTCCCGAAACGTCCGTCAAGCGTACGAATTGTGTGCCGTTGATGGATTTAACATTTAATACGCATTTTGTTGAATATTTTTAAACGGATTTGCCTGGGAGCAGCAACAGCCCCAGTCAAATTAGTTTCAAAACATTGAACAGCTTTCTTGCATAGTTGTCTTAAAATTAGAATTCACGGTAAGTCATGTTTCTATGTATTACAACACATGTACTAAGAGACACCAGCACAGAGAGCCTTTTCGCCCTACTCGGGGCCGGCAAGTACAAAGCCAGGAGAGGAACGTATTGCGTAAATGCGCTAAGCGTACTACGAGGTGACCTCTATAAAGCAGGACTCGGTACACGCAAGGCAAGAATGGACCTGACGATGCTAAGGATGTCGGCTGAGGACAAGACACAATGGGAAAAAGCGAAGAAGGACTGATTGTAGCTGTCGGATCTTTCTACTACTACAGCCGCAGAATACGGTAATCCCACATACAACACCCATACACAGTGGGAGGAGCTTATATAGAAATGAGCGGGGTATAGCTGGCCATGGCTCCCTCTAGTACTCCCACTAGACGGGTGGCCGCCTAATACAAGTGACTAGCTATATGCTATTTGATAGGCATAAGTGTGTTAGATCTGAATGCGTGTGGGTAGTTAAGCTGTTGTTTCGACAGCATAGATTAAAGAGCCACCATACGGTCTTGTATCTCAGTACTCATTAATTTCGTCCAATATTGAGAATGCCTAGCATATCCGACAGAACACATGACATTTTGAGATATGTTATTTTTCAAATAGCTCAACTCTATCCAGAATATACAAAGAGGATGATGCATAGTAAATAGTTCAATTCCACCTTGTGTTAGAATAACCTGGCCTTTTTCGCAGCAATACTCATCTACAAACAAACAAACAAACAAACGCCAACATCATTAGCTACACTCCACCTTGGATATGACATCCTGACACAATACTGTAGTTCGGATCGACCGGACCGGTACCGGCTATACCAGCCAAGCTGGGTACGCGCGCCCATCCTGGATTCGTTCTCTGAACAGCCCCCCCCCCCCCTGGGTAGAGCCATATGCGTATATGAGCCTATGAGAGAGACCGCGTTATACAAATGACTAAGTTCGTTAAAGCGCATAATGCGCATGCGCACGCTTAAATGTTACTTTTGACATAGCACATAGTTTACGACCAAGATGGGGAGAGGCTTTTAGCGTACAGAGACGGTACAGTGTAATCCTTTTTAATCACCTGTTCCCGACAAATCTGGCATTATTCAAGACCAGGATTGGACGGGCTTTCCAAATCTGTAAACCATTTCAAAATCGGTCAGGAAATGGCTGAGTTATCCACGGAAAACCGCTTCTGATTATCTTCAAAATATTGCTGTGACGCCATAACCACGTGTACGCAGAACTTCTAGAATGTTCTAGAACATTCGCCTGCGTTATTATTAGCTACGCGCTGATTGGCTGTTGCTCGACCGATGATTGGTTGGAGCCTGCGCCTGTGACGTCACGAGTAGTATATAAGGAGACAAGATCCAGAACTCGAGAGCATCCTCGGCCAGAGGCCGAATAGGTTGGACCAGTGTCAGCTAAGATCAGCGCGACAGGCATTACGCAGATCACTTCGCTTTCTGTCGGTTTCTCTCCCGTAGCCAGCAGTAATCCAACCCACCGCACTAAAGCAATTGTGTAACTCCTGTTGTCTGCGGGAGCATTTTTGGAACTTTTTAGATATTGTTCACGAATATATCAAGAACTAATTCGGAAGACGAACTCGCGGCGAGGCCTTTCCCGACCTGAAATTGTGATTCTACAGATGTAGAGGCAGCGATGTTCTTTGGTGGACGACGCGCCGGATCTGTCGACCACGCCAAAAAGTGGTTATTTAACCGTCCCCGAACTGATGTCGTGCAGGTTTATCTACACTTTTCGACCGCAGCAAGTACACTTTGCCCGGTACGTCTTCAGAGCTGGTTGACGTACCCCGCGCTGTTAAGCTTAGTTATGTATCTTAATCCGCATTTAACAACCCCTGCTTATGATCGGGTTGCTGTCAACTTCCATCCGTACCATCGGTGTACGGGAACCTTCGTCACAGCATTAATGTTATTGTATCTCTTGCTGACTACTCGTTAGACATTCTATATTGTGATTACAGTCCTGAGTTCGATCCACTCCGGTCATGAGCTGCTTGCGGGAATCCTGTTTGCGGGAACCAGCCTGTGGGAATGTTCCAGCTTCCAGGGAATGCATCAACTCACGTCAACCTAAGAGTGACGTATCAATTTCAGTAACACGATAGCCCAGACTTAAGAATGGTTACCGATTATTCAAGTAACTATACTTGACATTTTAATTTTTCCGTTAATTATATCTTTGATAATTATATCATTCTGTATAAACGATCCCGATGACTAAAAGGTACCGTAACGGTCTTAGGACCGCTAGTTATAATTTCTGTATCTGTTTATAGTTATTCTTAGTTTCTGTAAGGTGTCTTCGCTAACCGCACCGTAGTAGGTTCCTTAACCTGTACTAAAGATATATTATTCTGATCATTTCACACTGCATTGATTGTTCTGGTTAGTTTATATATGGCCAGTGGCCATCAGTTCCGATGTTTTGTTTATTTGTAGAAAATATAGGACTGCAGTGCACGTAGGCAACACTATACAGCAACATTTATCTATGCAGCACTTTCTCCCGCCACCAACAATTTTTCGGTGAGGTCGCTGTCCGTGCTATAACTCTGTTTAGCCCGGCATGCTACCGACTAAAAACCTTTCTATTCAGCTCGATAGGATAGGTTTAATATGATCAGAGACAAACTCTTCGTTAGGAAATACGTTATTGTCGCCCTTCATGTTCCATTAAGCCTTTGGCTTCTTCATTGTTTGGATGTCCCTATCCGCACCATGGACTGATCCGACCCTGGAAAACTATTGGGGTTTCCGAGCGGTGATGGCCAGGGTGTGGTGTCACACACCTTTACCGTGTATCTTCGGATACTCAGTAGTTAGAACCTTTGCCAATGTAGGAAAGCACTTCAAAAACATGTCTTAATTATTATTTTCTTTAATCTGCTGAACAATCCCCCCCGCACCGCAGTGCATAACTGGGCAACTTGTGTTTAAACCTAACGAAAGGTTACCACCGAATTCCGTAAGAATGGCCGTGCATGAGATTCAGATCTGCCACGCCCTCACGGGAAGGACATTTATGGTGGGTATTCGTCTCTCTTACCCCCACCATAAAGATAGATCAGTTGCCAAAAACATGCTTTTGTCAAAAGTAACCAATGTCCTGTAACGTGTTATGTGGTTACGGAGCGAGATGTCCGGATTATTATCCAGTTCGGAGATCTTACTAAGTAACATGAATGCACGCTGTCTTCAGTATTGATGTCTTAGGGCATCTGTTCTCAATAGCAGCCGTATCTAAAAGCTAGGTAGACGCCAGCCATTTGCGGCCTAAAATAATTCTTGTCTCTAAAAACTAAATATTAGGGTAAGCATAGAAGAAGGCCCGCATAAATAAAAAGCGGAAACTACTAATTTAGCATACTGAGAATTACATACGACGGTGACGTGGGAATCCTTCTGGAATCGTTCGTCCCGTCTTCACGTAAAACAGCACGCAACCGTATAGTCATTATCTCACTTTCAACTGCTACTCTTCTCCCGCTTTAAGCAGTGGCGACATTTTCCCTTGACGGAGGCCCGTGCGAGGCACTTGCCTCTCGCAAGGATTCAGCGATGACGGTCCATGCGAGGATAACACTCATCACCCAAATTAGCACTAGGAGTAGTGCCCGCGTGAGGCACATGATTTTTCGTCACCACAAATATAATTGTCTTTCCTTTCAGCTTAGAGGTATACTATCTTATACTAAGTTAATTAGTGAAGTCTTGTGTACGGGAGCCTCCCTTGCGGGGGTACCTCTGCGACCTACGGGTCTGCGTGGTACCTGCGGGAGCACCACGTTTACAGGTTCATCAGGCTGTCTCTATGTCTTGTATTTTCGTATGCGCATTATTTTCATCTAGCATACTTGACGGTCTGTTCAGGTAAAACGATTGTATAGACTTAGTTTATTTAGGTCAGCAATCACATCGTGTAAGTTCATAGATCACGAAATTGCTATGGACAGGCATACTGGTGACACACACTCTTGGGATGAGGCTGTTGTGTTTAATGTTCGCGACGATGGTCGCACGGCCCCACCGAAACGATTGAGTTCCACCGGCCTTAGGAGCCGGTCTTTGTTACCCGGAGGGCAGTATCTTACAGGATCCGTCACCCCGAGACAGGAAGCTAACCAGCGTCATCGTTCGTCGTGCACTTGTGGCGCTGCGAGTCGACATCAGACACCGGAACGGCCTGACACTACCCCGCGACCTACAATACCGGCACTCTCTTTAGCACCATCGCTTGCCCCTGGTGTGTCATCCGCGCCTCAACGCGTTCAAAACGCGACTTTGATGAATTAAGCCTTTAATGTGTCAAGAGTTGTCAAACAAATTGCAATTTTTGCTCAGTGAATGACTATTTACTGGCCACGAGAAGATTGAGTAAGTTTATAACTGGAATTTAGGAAAATCGTTTTAATCTAAATGGTTGTCTAGTCAGTGTCCATTTGCAGGCAAGTGAAGACTATTTTTTGAAAATGTGTCACTGGAATGATTGGCTCGGTGACCGAGCCAGTTATTCAATTGGTACATTTTCAAAAATAGTCTTCTTTTAGCCTGCAAATGGACAGTTCTCAAGACAATTGCAGAGGAGGTGTTGTCCGGTTTTGCCATTATAAACCACAAGCTGAAGCAAGAGGGTATACACTTTCCTGCCTTGCAAGTAAGTACACTAAGTGAATACATAAGTTTAGAATGTTTTCAAAACAAAAAACAGAAGCATGGCAGTTAGAAAAGTGCAGTTGACTATTTAGAGCATAATTGGTTAGGAAGACATTACTTCCTTTGGCAGCAATGTCTTCCAATCCAATTATGTTCAACGTAGTCAACAGCAAACGTCATTTTACTTTGCACACGTGTTAGGGTGTTCCCAACTGTACTGTAACTAGAAAACATAGTTCCTGTACAGAGGAAATAAGGTTCCTATCATGTTTACCATCGTTTTAAGCTGCGGTCCGGTCGAGCTTGCGCTGCGACTCAACTAGTCGCCCCTTGTTTTTTTCCAGCAACTATCGGCAACTCCCAGCGACCGATTTAGTCCGGCAGGTTGGACATGAGCATTCATAACATTTCTTACATATTGGTCAAAATTGCACTAGCTAACCCATTACTGGGTTTTTTTCTCAGGTTACGGTGGATCGCCGTCAATCGCCGTCCAAAAAGCTCAAATCGCTTGAGTAGAGCATGTTCCACCTCTACGATAAGTTGACGTCAATCCCGGACAAGTTAATATCGACATGAGCGCCATTATGATTGTCGGCAACTGAATTATCGGCTGTAGCCATTCAGTACACAGAAACCGATGTATAACAGAGTCAGTCACTACAGGGGCAAAATTTTAAAAATCGTCTTTTTATGGCCGGAAAATGAGAAAATTAAACAAAATTACATATTTAAATGGTTACTTACTTTAAAGAAATGGCCGAAGATTATTTAATTCAAGCTAGCGCAGTCTCATAATTCATGGATCAGATCTGTCAATCGTATACTATTATATTTACTATCTTTGTAAGAAAACTCTTAGCTGATAACGTTTAGATCCGGAATGGATCTCAAAAGGTTGGTCCTGTTTTTGTTTTTTATTCTAATAATCATTCAGTTTTCCTCCAATCTCGCTGAAACTTCAGACTACGATTGGCGGGATATATACCCACGTCCGTACGAGAGCCCGATTTTCAATTCACTTCCCTACTTGTTATTAGTACGGCGCCACACCTTTAAATTTTAAAATCGCTACTCCTCCGTTAATAAGAAATATAGCTTGATCAAAGTTGAGAGTCATATTCTACGGGTAAATCTTGATAGCATTGTTTTTCAATTCACTGCCCTGCCGTGTTTCGGTAGGGCGCCCACTCCTAAACTTTAAAATGTATATACAATTTGTGGAACGTTCCCGAACACCTCATAAACGTCTCATGCACGCTTTTTTCTATTTATTCTTAATTCCTGTGTTTTTGCTGACAGATTTTATACATGAGCATAGTGTTATTAACCACAACCGCCATTGGTTGTTAGGCTACGTATTAGCAAAAGGCATGCTCTATAATGTAAAGCAAGCAGCAAAAGGAAAATACATAATTACCATAGGAAAGGAAAGTACATTTTTTCTTTATCACATGTGCGTTTGCGACATGATGCAGAACAGATGATCTAATGAGAGCTTGGATATATGGGATAAAATAGGCATTTACACATTTTAAGGAGATAATGCACAACAAACATATATTACAAACATGAAATGTCGGTTCAAAATAAATGCACGACCTGTTAATTCATGCTGCGTTTCCAGTTGACATGAGTGTACGTACGACGTGGACACGGGCAGTGCAAGTAGTTGCCGATAGTTGCTAGTAATCGAATCGTAAGCGACGTGAGCGCACATTTTCTAGTCAAATGCCGACAGTTCTAGCGCGGAGCGGGGCATCGTAGCTCGACCTGATCGCAGCTTTACCTAAAGTTAAATACGATACGTAAGGCTTAAATCAATTTCCTTTAATCAACATTCAATCTAATTTATCTCAATGTGATCAGCAGGTTTCTAGACACAGTATACATTAACATGTAGGCCTTGTCCTATCTAATTAATATGCCTAGACACGCGCGCGGACATGGTCGTTAAAACATATTCAAAGCACTGACTGCTAATTAGGCAAAACAGCGGGAAGTTTAATTAATTACAATTATAACATCGTCTGCCTTTCGTATTATTCACAAGCATATGCCACGCTGATAGACGTGCCTTATCGAAGGTGCAGGTGTCTCACAGTAACGCTCAGAAAATAACTTAATCGTTTCTAGAAGAAAATAACAAGTATTGTTCAATATTTTAAACATAATTGAGGATTACAGGTTCTCAGTCAATCATATGCCGTCATAATCAACCGTGTGACGTGTACGATGACGTCATAATGAATTACCTCCTGCATGGCGTAGCTAACACATACTCGATGTCGAACTAAGAGTTTTTTGTACGAATTGTATGTATTTACTATTTAATAAGCATGATGTTGAATATTTTGAAACTAATTTGACTGGGTGTCGGTGCTGCCATAGGCAGGGACAACCACCACTCAACTTAGTTTCAAAATATTCAACAGCTTCGCCACAAAGTTTTCTGGGCATTGAGATTCAGGGAGTGCATGGGTCAATCGTATCCAACACGGCCAAAGCGTGGGTGAACATTAGATAGAGATGGGTTGGGCATAGCTAGAACTGGAAAGGTTCATTTGGTGAATCAGCAATGTCATCAAATGGAATTATGTTCAAAATATTCAACATACCATTTCTTACATCGTGTACACAATTGCACTAACTAACACCTTATTGTTTATTTTCTCCGATGTAATATAGTAACCGTGTACGTTATTTACCCAGCATGCTCTCGATGATATGTGATTTACCCAGCAGGCTCTCTATGATGAATGATTTATCCACCAGCGTCTCTATGAGGAATGATTTACCAACCGAGCTCTCTATGAATGAATGTTTTACCCACCGAGCTCTGATGGATGATTTACCCACCAGCCACTCTATGAAGAATGATTTTTCCACCCGGCACTCTATAAAGAAAGATTTACCCACGAGACTCTGTATGATGAATGATTTACCCACCACGCTCTATATGAAGAATGATTTACTGGCCAGGCTATCTATGATGAATGATTTACCAACCAGGCACTCTATGAAGAATGATTTACCAACCAGGCACTCTTTGACGAATGATTTGCCCACCAGGCTCTCGATGGTGAATGATTTACCCACCAGGCTCTCTATGATTGATGATTTGCCTACCAAGCCCTCTATGAATGAATGATTTACCCACAGAGCTCTCTATAAATGAATGGTTTATCAACCGAGCTCTCTAGGAATGAATGAGTTACCCACCAGGCTCTCTATGATGGATGATTTGTGATTTGTCTCACTCCCCTGCCAGCCACTATCTAGCAGGTAGACATCATTCTGATGGCTCGTCTCACCGCGTCCCTTTATTAATGGAACTGTCAGTTTTATATGATGATAAGTCTATCCAGGTTATCTAGGTGAATTTCTGAGCGCAGGTGTTTACCCCTCTATGCTCAGCTCATCATCACTTAAACGATCGCCCCTCCATCACTTCCGGTTAGTGGTTGTGTGTAATCGTAAATGGCTTCTTGATTTTGCCAGCATTTGTCCAGTCGTTTCTCAAATGCTAAAATAGTGGGTGCGGAAATAACTAATTTGCGCAATCCATTCCACAGTTTACATACACGCAGGAGAAGTTCTTCATAAGTTTGTTTCTTCCTTTTTTTTGGTAAACCTTAACTGTACGGCATCGGGTGGTTGATTCCTGATGCATTGTGAATACACATCGAATCTCCAGATCATAAGTGCCGGTCAGCATTTTGTAAGTTTCAATCATGCCTCCTCTTGCTATCCTGTATGTCATGGTTGGTAGTTTTAGTACTTGCAATCTGTCTGTATGTGCCATATTCCTTAGTACCGGTACTAGCTGTGTTGCTCTGCGCTGCACATTGTCCATGGCAGCAATATGCTGTTTAGGTATGGGTGCACAACTGAGATCACATATTCCAAGTGTTGATGGGCACGCGCCTTGTAAAGGAGCTTAAACATATCTAGGTCCAGGAATACAAATGAGGTCCTTATTCTGCCCAATTACCTTATTTGACGCGTTGAAATATTCATAAATATGGGCGTCGAATGTTAGCTTTAGTTCTACTTTGACGCCTATGTTCTTTTCTTCTGTAACATGTTCTAGACGTGCTCTGGAGTTAGGATTATGTTAGGCCATACCAATTAATATCTTTATTTTGCAAAATTTGTTCCTATCTAGAAACACTTGTAATTGTAATGCATTGTTTTCAGCATTCTCTCCATCTAACAATTTTCGGCAGCCAAATCCGTATCACTCGGAATTCCACAGAATTTTCTGTAATTAATCTTCGATGCAATCGCAAATTATTAAAATCATTCAGGATCTTTCTTCTTTTTTTCCTTCTTTCTTTCTTTCTTTCTTTCTTTCTTATTCTTCCTCAAAACGTGTACACCATATATCCTTCTACAGTGTTCATCAGATCAAATCCAAACTTTGTTAACTTCTACTACTCATCATGGAATCCTGCGTTCCTGCTTTTATTCCGAATTGCCCGAAGGGTTTTCGAACTACCCACCTTTGATTGGGCAAGAAAATCCTATAGGGAATGTATGTGGATTTTCAATAATTATCTTTGACGTGCTCCTACACAGAGGCTGGTGGTCGGATCACTGCCATACTTGGTGAGGACGGCAGTACTTTTTTAATTTCTTTTTTCAAAATGCCCGCCAGATCTTTGAACCTCAATGGAAAATTACCCCCAAGTGGATGAATGGGAATTGCAGGATCGATCTTTGATATGCCACTACACCTAGATTTTTTCGGACCACTACCATACTTGGTTGGGATGTTACTAATAGAGGATGTTTATGAAAATTGTTTTGCAAAATGGCCGCCATGTGAACATTTGGACAAATACCAGTGTTCGTGTTTTTACAAAAATGAACTAACGATGAAAGATGTTAACAGGCGCACATCTTGGGGTAAAACACACTAGTTAAAATTCTTATTATTAAATGCCCGACAAAGGTCTTTATGGGATCGATCCACTTGATGTTTTGTGAACTTCTAGGTCTTATATTTACTTGATATGGTCTCAGCGTTAAACTTGATAAGTCCAACAGTTTTCGAGTAAGCTGCTTTCCCGTGTCGCATATACTCATAGAAAACCTATCGGGGCAATATTTGAGCAACATTTTCTCCTACAATTTTCTTCAGATTCTCTTCAAACCTGGCCATATTACAGAACATTGAGAGATTTAAATAATTCCTAATGAAAACTGCAATATCTGCCTTGGGGTCAAGGTCATTCAAGGATAACAATTTCAATTCTCGTGTTTGCCATAAGCTACATGCCTTTCATCATGCAACTACAAAGAGCATGTTAGAAGACACCTTATATTATCCTGAGGGTCAAGGTGAACTTTTATTGTAAACCTATGGGAATTTCAAGAATGAATTGTTTATGTGTGACTAAACCTAGCTTTTATACGATCAGCACCAGACGTATTAAATGGTTTTAGAAGAGGCTTTATAACATTTCTTAATGCCCAGTCAACGCAGATTTACAGGTATTTCAGTAATTGGATTCCGTTTGTTCTCTGTACGTTTGTTAAACCTTTAATTTGCAGGCTGATCAAAATGGCTTTGCAATGGTCCTGAGAAAATGCATTTGCTCGTTTAAGGACCCAGCGATTCCAGTGGTAAATCTTCGAAACATGATGCTTGACCTAGAGATTAACATTTACTGAGAAAATGTGTTGGATTTTCCTTATCAACCGTGAGAAGTAACTAGATGAAAGGAGTACTACTCTAGTAGCTTAACACTTCTGAGCTCGACATTGTGCATTATATTTATATTTTCCCAACTCCGATCTTGTGTTTTTGGATGGACATTTTCGTAGAAGAAAAACATTGGACTGGCTGTACTCGCCATGTAAGAGGTGAAAATAAGCGTCACTAATATGTCTCGTGCGAGCACAGGTTACTGGGCCGTTACTGCATCACATCTCATAGCTATCTACCTAGTGTTAATATAGCTATTCAGTTATAAGTATATCAATGAACACAGAGAACTCCAGAAAATTCATGGAAAAGGAATCAATATGCTGGCAGATATATAATTAGTAGTTGATTATATCTGGATGATGACATTTACCATTTCCGTCGTCCGACTTTGCAAGTCTGTGTTTGTCGACTTACAGTCAAGTCTATGCAATAGTCGGCCAGAAATTAGGAACTGCGCGATTTATCTCGTTAGAGCCGGAAGTCCATAATTATGCAACCACACTTAAATGAACCGCGATCTGCCCACACCATGTATACCATATGCATACAAGTGATATAGAATACCTCATCTCTATGTGCATTAATTGTTTCTGCTCTATACATTGATCATTCATGGTATTGAATTGCGTCTATGTGAACCGTGGCGCCTAGTAGCTGTAACGGTAATGGATTAGATGTATAAAGAAACAGGCTGCGAGTCAGCATCGTCACGTTAGAACATACTTTATTAAACGCGTGTTTGTGACTCTTAAACGACCACCTTGTTTTCGGACATGTGATATATAGCTGGCGGCGATCATTAACTTGGCCATCTAGAAAGGCCATGCTAAGGATTTACTGCGATCCAGAGGGAGCGTATCTATATAAGTAAGGTATCTGGTAAGCTGTTGACTATTTGAAACTAATTTGGCTGGGTGCTATTGCCTTCTACGGCACGAACAGTATCAAATCAAATTACTTTCAAAATATTTAACAGAATGTCTATTAAATAGGATGTTCATCAAATACATACATTTCGTACATGTAATGGACTATTCCAGCATCGCGACGGAGTAGCTTCTGTCAATTATAAGCGTGGCGGCAGACAGCGTGTGATGTAGGTGATTATGGTGGCATCTACATGGGCGGCAAATCGGATTCATCTATCATAATTACTGCAATGACATAACTAATTGTTTAAGGTGTCAGACTCCTGCCAACAATGGACCTTTCCAGTTTTAGCTATGCCGCGACCATCACCACCTAAACTCCGCCCACGGATTGCTCGTGATGAGGACGAATGCTCTCTGAAAGTCTTGACTCTCAATTTCCAGAAAACTATACTGTTAAGCTCTTAAATATGTTGAAACTAATTTGACTGGGCGCAGTTGGTGCCTATGGCCGCAATAGTGTGTATTCAAATTAGTTTCAAAATATTCAACATAATATGTATTAAATGGTAAAGACATACAATTTGTGCAACGTGTCGGACTATTGTAGCTCGTGGTGGTACGCGCTGCCCGTCAAGCTGGTCCGCTCCATTGCACTGTATGTACATGATGCGCGGGAGGACTGGTTGGCTGCGGATCTCGGAGTTAAGGATCCCATATCGCGACTCTCCGAAAAGTGTAAAGACAGACTTCTAGAGCTGGTGGAACGATAACGTGCCAGTGGGGTCGTGCGACCAATGCCGCCGAGATTGAACCGCACCATCTGATCTCAACTATTTGTGTAATCGGTATGATGGTCCATAACTGAATTTAGGAGCCTAGACATGATAATTAAAAATACACTATACAAACAATGGTACTCGTTTGTTAGCACGAGAGAAAAAATATACAGTGCATAGCACGAAGTTGGTGTCTTGTTAAAGTGGATTCGTCAGAGGTACCTCACCGATCCGTATACATCCGTGAGGTATCCCGGCAAGGGAGCGTCTCAACAAGACCACTTATATAGTTTAATAAAAACCATTAAACCCCGCTAAAAATAGTATTGTTGCGAGAGGAAAGTGCCTCACGGGCCTCCGTCACAGGAAAATGCCTTCAACGCCGAAGCAGAGGAAGCGAGCTTGCAAAAAGGGCTACTCTCTTGTTCACACCATAGCTAAGTGTAGTGTGAGTCACCCTAGTGAAATTATAGTGAATGTGATGCACGCTGTATTACGCGAAGACGGGGTGGATGAGTTCCGTAGAATGCAACACAATCATCTTATGCAAGTCCAAGATACTGTATTGATAGTTGCCGCTTTTATTTATGCGGTCCTTCTGCTAAATCCTAAATTACCAGTTAGTTGTTAGATTGTATACAAGCTTTGACCGCAAGTGGCAGCAATTCCTATTTATCTTTGATACATGGGCCTGACTGGCGAAGATGCTTGATTTACCTAAGGTCACCCTCAGGAGCATCGCCCTCAAAAAGGCAGCGAGCGGCCATGTTACAGAGTGACAGCTTCAGAATCACATACCGATCTGGTCATATATCATGCTGCAACTGCATACAATATTACTAGGACAATGCTTACGCGGTTTTTTTAAGTTTAGCATGGAAGGCTGTCGATAACGCTGTGCCATTTGCAATACCAACTGCCACAACAAGAGTGTATGCATAGGCGTGTCGATATGCCCTTTCACACTGCACAATAGACGAAACATATTGCCAATTATATCCCCATGTATACGGAGCTGCAAAACAGTATCACGGAATGGATTTAACATAGTGAACCCTCAATTTCCAGGTAACTCATTGGTAGGATCAATTTCCAGGCAAAGTATCTTCGAAATACTTAACATAATAGTTTTGGTGTTGTACCTGATGTTGTCAATCTGATCTTTGGGGATCTATAGGTTAAAAGGCCGAATACGTATTAGGATAATTTGAAGTAGACGCGCACGTACGGTGATCAATGCATTCTAGCTCTTATTGCACTGGTACAATATATACGTTTGTATTCAGACAATTACTGACAACTACTCTTCAAATAGCAATGCTAGTTTAATCGACCTTTCAATTTAGCTATGCCCCACCAATCCCTACCTATGTTTCACCCACACCTCGCTTGTGTTGGGATCGATCTCTGAACTTCCTGACAATCAATTTTCAGAAAACTATATCAGGTAAGCTGTTGAATATTTTGAAACTAAGTTGACTGTTTGCTGTTGCTGCCTGTGGAACATATTCAACAGCATGCTTATTAAAGAGTAGAGACAGACATTTCGTACAACGCGTTAGACTATTACGAGTTGACGACGGGCAATATAGAATCATTATGACGTCATCATACACGCTACTTAGTAGTTTATGATGCATATGACGTCAGATTGATAGATGAATTCTCTAGAAAGGTGAATTTCATCGTGCCTCATTGTTGACATGATGGTAACTTGACGACACACACTAAGATGCTATCAGGGTGGTATTAGCTAGGATCACTCCCCACCCACCCCCCCCTCAGCTCTAACCAGTATAATAATTTATTTCAAATGCTGCTTACTAATTAAGTCCATCGGCATGTTCATGCGATGCAAATTGGCTTACACCTACCATGATATGCTATATATGATATTTTAATGCAATTTACACATGCTATGCATCGTATAAAGCGTTGATAAACAGATAATTAAAGAAGAGATAATGGCATGGCGTAATTAGTTCAGTTACTAGTTTGAAGGAATTTTAAATGAGATTATTTTAAGTCATAACATGCGGGTGTAGATAGACAGGACGGGAAGGAACCGACAGTCTAATCACAATAATCTACTACCATTTGGAATATGTTGAGTTTTATACACGGATCTACTGATGAGGAGATAAAATGGTGTTAATGAATATAGTAAAAATAGTGCACATCTATGGCAATAATCTACCATTAGCCAGCTGATAATATGTGGTAATTATAAATAAGACCAACATTAATAATTTGAAAATGATATACTTATAAAATCTGACATATCTATAAAGAGAACTGATGGCCCATCAAAGGTCAGCATGAAATACTTTTGCTTAATTCACCTTGCTTTGAAAATGCATATTGCAAACAGAAAAAAGAGTATGTACATGTTTGAGTGTAGGACGCTCCATAAATAGAAACCATGTATAGTGTCATTATACATCACACGTCATAGCTATCTAGCGGTGGGCACTTGCCAAAATAATGTTGTAACAACACACTTCAGCAATGTATTCTGATCAGATAACCAGCAGAGAATCAAACTATGAATATGACAATATGATGATGATACAGTGGCACACGTGGCACCTCATTCGTCTCATTCTCTGTGCATCTAGGATCTCAGTGCCAGCCGAGAGTCATGATTATGGCACATAACAGACATAATCATATATTCTCCATGGAATAACTCCTCAATAGGCCTCGTCATGAACCAAAATCTATATATAATCGGTCCTAAACAAGAGACAACAAATAACATCATATTCACCTTATATATATGTTCTTCTCCATTGATTCAGAATGCAGTCATAACCTGAGGATATTTTTTCGGTTGGAAGCAGAATAAGAACTCAAGGAAAAATTGGGACGTATGTCCTAGTAGACAACACCCGCCGATAATCCATATTGTGTGCCTGTATTCTTACACATTGTGATGAATCTTGCTGAATTTAGAAACTGCCCTCACTGTAATTTGCTGCAGTCTAAGTAGCATTGATCTGCTAATCTAAGACACACGATTTTGCACAAGGGCTGATAGAATCTACATACAAAGGAAACCAAGTGGGATGTGAGGTGGACTAGGATAAATAAAAGTAGGTTAATCGTATAATGGTAAACATTACTGGAAATTGCATATTGTAGAATTCTTGAGGAATAGCCATTTGCACACACAAAACATATTGTTTTTGAAAATATATAACTTGGTTGACTGGGTGTACAAGTACACCAATCAGTCATTCCATTGTTAATATTTGGATGGCAAACTGGCGTTCGACTAACACGTTTTGAGTATTAAAGCATTCACAGGAAAAATGTGTAGCATACAGTGCAGCTCAGAAATAACTAATCATGTTAAAAAAATAAAAGTACCGTCAGATATCTTGAATATAATGTCTTCCAATCCAATCGTGCACAAAAGAGTAAACAAAACATGTCTTGCTAATTAACTTGTTTCTGCCATTAATTTGATAAAAAATCGACTTATTTATGATCAGTACTGTATTTTGGCAATATGTGGGTACACCTGCAAATTAAGTTATCTCTGTAACCACAATAGCCAGGATCATATAGTTACTTTGATGTCAGTGTTCGCGTCAGTGTTCGGCAGACCCGATAGTCAGATGCGCAGCTGCATTATTAACACTGTAAAATAGCAATAACCCACTATCAATGTACTGCCATGATTCATAGGAAGTGCATTTCGGTTGAGAGATAGGTTGAGAGAGGAAGAAGGTGAGATGAGCGATACAGCGAGAAAGAGCGTGGAAGATATAGCAATAGATGTAGAAAACTGAATGGGAGGGGCGACACAAAGAAGTGGGCTGGAGGAAGCTTGGCAGAAAAATATGGTATAGATAGAGTTGAGAGAGAGGGAGAGAGAGAGAGAGAGAGATGGGGGAGGAAAGGGAGAGAGGGAGGGAGGGGGGAGGGAGGGAGGGAGGGAGGGAGAGAGAGAGAGAGAGGAGGGAATGGAACGTGAGTGATGAGAGTGTGGTGATCGCAGAGAGTGGTCGAAAGATAGTACTGTGCGAGAAGCACACGTTCGTCCAGTGGTACATGTATATACACGTACGATCACTGTATATGATCAGACACTCTCTTTGCTGACACTTGTAAACAATTATATCATAATAATGCCCTGTGGACAATTGGCTTACTCGCCGAGGAAACCATTATTATCCAGCGCTGAACAGCAGGACTAATACAGGTAATTACACAGCACCCGGTCAAATTAGTTACAAAATAGTCAACATATTCCATGTATAGTTTTCAGGAAATTGATAGCTAGGGAATTTGGGGATCGAGCAATCCCAACACGGCGAGGTGTGGGTGGAGCTTAGCTAGTGATGACCGGGCAGAGCTAAAATGAAAAGGTTCATCACCTGTCTAATATTTCTATATTATCTGTTAACATTGGTGACCAAAATAGCGAGCAGCTAAATGTGTCACCCGCTGACGTGTTAGTTTAAACTATTCTGAGCATCATTGTATGAACATATCTAAAACAGTATTACGAACATCCTTCTATACACATTTCAGCTGTGACAGGGGGCGGACCGCTGGATTTCAAGGTATTTTCTTTACGGGATGTGTTACAACTCATTTAGCTAAGCACTCTGCCACGATCCCTCAAATAGCATCTGCCTTGTTAGCTGATTTCACTTATCGACCAGATCTTGGTTCACGGTAATATGGCTTCTTACGTCAGCCTCATATACCTAGGGGTGGAGCTGCCCGATAATATTAGAGTGGAAACCAGTATAGCGAACACGCCTTGTGCGAGACCACATTATGGGGCGGAACTAATAGAAGGATCTGATATGGCGTTTAAGTAGCATAATGACTTACGTCATGGTAGCTGACGTCACAGTCAAAATGGCGTATACTAATTCCGTCATGAAGCTCGGCACGCTCATCATGTGTACGAAGTGTAAGTCTGTGGTGGAATTACAATTTAATAAGCATTCTGTTGAATATTTTGAAACTAATTTTACTGGCCGCTGTTGCTGCCATATGTCGCAACATTCCCAGTATAATTAATTTCAAAATAGTCAACAGTTTTCGTCTAGTGCCAACTTGGCATTGGGATTCTGGTAATTTATGTCTCAACGTATTACAACACATACACATCGTGGCCGCAAAGTAGCTAGAAATGGGAGGGGCATATCTAGAGATAGTTTCCTCTAGTACTCCCACTAGACAGATAGCCGCTGAATGCACGTGACTAGCTATATGCGTATGATATGCATAGGCTTGTTAGATCTGTATGGGTGTGGTTAGTTAAGATATGTTGTTTCGCGCCTATCTTAAAGAATCCCCACTCCATGTTTGGTATCTAAGTGTGGCGTGGTCCCTTGAATATATCTACCTGTATTTTCTCAATTAGCATAAACTATCTCCGTAATTAAATTGACCTTACTTCAGCATTCGCTTGCGAACACATCCACACGAGCACATACATTTTGGTGACATGATATGTTTTCCAAATATGTTAGTTAGCTAGCCATTTTCAGTTGCCTATTTTGAACATAATTGGATGGGACGGCATTGCTTCCTTTGGCAACAGTGTTTCCCATCCAATTATGTTCAAACTAGTCAACAGTACGTTATATTTCTCAGCTGTACTGCAACTAGAAAACATGGTTCTTGCGCAAGCCATTGAGTAAACATTCGTATCACGTCTACTAGGACTGTGCCCGAAATAACTACGATACGCAGGGCTTAAAAAATGTCCCTTATTTAACATTCAGTCTAATTGCTCTCAAAATAGTCAGCAATTTCTATACACATTATATCAGCTTGCCAATAGCAACGTGTATATAGAGGGAAATGTAACACGGATGCCCGGTCTGGTATACTCAATATGGCTAGACAGGTGTGTGGACGTGGTCGTTAAAACATATTCAAACAAATAATTAGCCAAAGTAGCCAGACTTTTAATTAATTACTATTATAACAGTGTTTATCTTTCGCATTATTCCCGAGCACGCGCCACACTGATAGACGTGCCTTATCGAAGGTGTAGGTATCTTACAGTATTGCTCGAAAATAATTTTAACAAATAAAAAGTATTGTTTCATATTTTGAACATAATTGAGGATCCCAGTTTCTCAGTCAATCATATGACGTTATTATCAACTACGTGGCGTGTATGATGACGTAATTGTGATTTACGACACGAATGATGTAGCTAATTGTGTCACGAACAAATACTCGATGATGGGCTAAGCGTAGTTGTACGTCTTTTATGTATTTACTATTTAATAAACATGCTGGCGAATATTTTAAAATTAATTTGACTGGGCGTTGTTGCTGCCATAGGCAGAAACAACATCCACTCAAATTGATTTCAAAATATTCAACAGCTTACCTGTATAGTTTTCTGGACATTTTGATGCAGGGAGTGCAAGGGTCGATCTAGGCCAACATAGTCAAATTGTGAGTGGAGCTTAGCTAGAGATTTGCGGGGCATAGTCAAAACTGGAATACTCCATTGGATAAAGCAGCACGTGACTTCAATTCCAATTATGTTCAAAATAGTCAACATAACATGTCTTAAATTGTGTTCAAAATTGTACTAACTAACACGATGCTGGTGTTTGTATTAGAAACATGTGTGTGTTTATTTCTGAGATGTACTATAGCAAATGTGTACGTTAACAGCCAGCCACTCTATGACGAGTGAGCTACCCAGCAACCACTTTATGATGAATGTGTTACCCACCAGTCTCTTTATGATGAATGATTTACCAACCAGTCTCTTTATGATGAATGATTCACCCACCAGTCTCTTTATGATGAATGATTTACCCACCAGTCTCTTTATGATGAATGATTTACCCACTAGTCTCTGTATGATGAATGGTTTACCCACCAGTCTCTTTATGATGAATGATTTACCCACCGGTCTCTTTATGATAAAGGATTTACCCACCAGTCTCTTTATGATGAATGAGTTACTCACCGGACTCTCTATGGTGAATGATTTTCCCCACCAGGCTCTCTATACTGAATGATTTACCCACCAGACTCACTATGCTGAATGATTTACCCACCAGGCACCCTACGATGCATGATTTACCCACCAAACACTCTGTGATAAATGATTTACCCGGCAGGTTTTGTATGACGAATGAGTTACCCACTAAGCTCTCTATGACGAATGATTTGACAACCAGGCTCTCTATGATGAATGATTTACCCACCACGCGAGCTGTGGTGAATACTGTACCCGCCAAGCTATCTGTGGTGAATGATTTACCCACCACGCTCTCTCTGATGCATGATTTACCGACCAGGTTCTCTTTGATGAATGATTTACCCACCAAACTCTCTATGATGACTGCTTTGACCACCAGGCTCACTATGCTGGATGGTTTACCACGCATGCTCTTTGTGATGAATGATTTACCCACCATGCACTCTATGATGAATGATTTACCCATTAGTCTCTCTATGATTAATGATTTACCCACCAGTCTCGCCATGATGAATGATTTACCCACCATCCTCTCTATGAGTAATGATTTACCCAGCAGTCTCTTTAGGATGAATGATTTACCAACCACGCTCTCTGTGATGAATGATTTGACCACCAGGCTATCTATGCTGAATGGTTTACCACGCATGCCCTTTGTGGTGAATGATTTACCAACCAAGCTCTATATGATGAATGACTTACCCACCAGGCTCTCTATGATGAATGATTTACCCACCAAGCTCTCTATTATGAATGATTTACCCACCACGATCTCTATGATGAATGATTTACCAACCACGCTCTCTTTGATGACGGATTTACCCATTCGCCTCTCTATGATTAAGGATTTACCCAGCAGTCTCTTTAGGATGAATGATTTACCCACTGGTCTCTCTATGATGAATGATTTACCCACCACGCAATCTATGATGACTGATTTACACACCGAACTCTCTGTGATGAATGATTTACCCACCACGCTTTGTATGATGAATGATTTCCCCACCAGCCTCTCTATGATGAATGATTTACCCACCAGGCTCGCTATGGTGAATGATTTGACCACCGCGCTCTCTATGATGAATGATTTACCCACCAGACTCACTATGGTGAATGATTTTCCCCACCATGCTCTCTATGCTGAATGATTTACCCACCAGGCACTCTAGGATGCATGATTTACCCACCAAACACTCTGTGATAAATGATTTACCCGCCAGGTTTCGCATGACGAATGAATTACCCACTAAGCTCTCTATGACGAATGAGTTGACAACCAGGCTCTCTATGATGAATGATTTACCCACCATGCGAGCTGTGGTGAATACTGTACCAACCAAGCTATCTGTGGTGAATGATTTACCAACCACGCTCTCTCTGATGCATGATTTACCCACCAGGTTCTCTTTGATGAATGATTTACGCTCCAGGCTCTCTATGCTGAATGATTTGACAAACATGCTCCCTACGATAAATGATTTACCCACTGGGTTCGCTATGATGAATGATTTGACCACCAGGCTCTCTATGCGGAATGGTTTACCACATATGCTCTTTGTGGTGAATGATTTACCAACCAAGCTCTATATGATGAATGAGTTATCCACCAGGCTCTCTATGATGAATGATTTACCCACCACGCTCTCTATGATGAATGATTTACCCACTACGACCTCGATGATGAAAGATTTACCCACCACACGCTCTATGATGAATGATTTTCCAACCATGCTCTCTATGATGAATGATTTACCCATTAGCCTCTCTATGATTAATGATTTACCCAGCAGTCTGTCTATGATGAATGGTTTACCCACCATGCTAACGATGATGAATGATTTACCAACCATGCTATCTGTGACGCATGATTTACCCATTAGCCTCTCTATGATTGATGATTTACCCACCAGTCTCTCTATGATGAATGATTTACCCACCAGCTTCTCTATGATTAATGATTTACTCACCACGAAATCTATGATGACTGATTTACCCACCGAACTCTCCGTGATGAATGATTTACCCACCACGCTCTCTATGATGAATGATTTCCCCACCAGCCTCTCTATGATGAATCATGTTCCCACCAGGCCCTCTATGGTGAATGATTTGACCAGCGAGCTATCTATGATGAATGATTTACCCACCAGCTTCTCTATGATTAATAATTTACCCGCCACACTATCTGTGATGGATGATTTACCCGCCACGCTCTCTATGATTAATGATTTACCAGCCAGTATCTTTATGCTGAATGATTTACCGACCAGCCTCCCTATGATTAATGATTTACCAACCAGTCTCTTTATGATGAATGATTTACCCACAACGCTCTCTATGATGAATGAGTTACCCACCAGTCTCTCTATGATGAATAATTTACCCACCACGTTATCTATGATAAATGATTTACCAACCGAACTCTCCGTGATGAATGAGTTACACACCACGCGCTCTATGATGAATGATTTACCAACCACGCTCTCTATGATGAATGATTTACCCATTAGCCTCTCTATGATTACTGATTTACCCACGGGTCTCTCTATGATGAATGATGTACACACCACGCTATCTATGAGTAATGCTTTACCCACCAGTCTCTCTATGATTAATGATTTACCCACCGGTCTCTCTATGATGAATGATTTACCCACCACGTAATCTATGATGAATGACTTACCCACCGAACTCTCCGTGATGAATGATTTACCCACCACGCTCTCTATGATGAATGATTTACCCACCAGCCTCTCTATGATGAATGATTTACACACCACGCTATCTATGATTAATGATTTACCCACTGGTCTCTCTATGATGAATGATGTACACACCACGCTATCTATGATTGATGATTTACCCACCAGTCTCTCTATGATTAATGATTTACCTACCGGTCTCTCTATGATGAATGATTTACCCACCAGGCTCTCTATGGTGAATGATTTGACCACCGAGCTCTCTATGATGAATGATTTACCCACCTTACTCTCCGATTGAATGATTTAGACACCACGCTCTCTATGATGAATGAGTTCCCCACCAATCTCTCTATGATGAATGATTTGACCACACGCTCTCTATGATGAATGATTTACCCACTAATCTTTCCATGATGAATGATTTGACGACCGAGCACTCTACGATGGATGATTTACCCACCACGCTTTCTAGGATGAATGATTTGACCATCGAGCTCTCTATGTTGTATACTTTACCCACCACGCTATCTATGATTAATGATTTACCCACCAGTCACTTTAGGATGAATGATTTACCCACCAGTCACTTTAGGATGAATGGTTTACCCGCCACGCTCTCTATGATGAATGATTTACCCATTAGCCACTCTATGATTAATGATTTACCCAGCAGTCTCTCTATGTTGAATGATTCACCCACCAAGCGCTCTATAATGAATGATTTGCCCACCAGGCCCTCTATGCTGAATGGTTTACCATGCATGCTCTTTGTGGTGAATGATTTACCAACCAAGCTCTATATGATGAATGACTTCCCCACCAGGCTCTCTATGATGAATGACTTGCCCACCAAACTCTCTATGATGAAAGATTTACCCACCAAGCTCTCTATGATGAATGATTTACCCACCAGTCCCTCTATGATGAATGAGTTACCCACCAGTCTCTCTATGATGAATAATTTACCCACCAGGCTCTCCATGATGATAGATTTACCCACCGAGCGGTCTATGATGAATGATTTACCCACCACGCTCTCCATGAAAAAATGATTTACCCACTGAGCTCTCTATGATTAATGATTTACCCACCAGCCTATCTATGATTAAGGATTTGCGCAGCAGGCTCTCTATGATAAATGATGTGTGCTGTCTCTCATTCTCCTGCCAGCCACTATCTAGCAGGTAGATACCATTCTAATGGCTCGTCTCACTATGCCCCTTTGTTAATGACATTCTCAAGTTTATATGATGATAAGTGCATGTTAAGTCATACCAATTAATATTTTTTTAACTTTTTTATACCATCCTAACGTAATTTTTCCCTATCTAGATAACAGTAATGTTGGAATTTTAAGGCACGTTTTGGCATTCTCGGAATTCCACATACTCTTTTTACAATTTCTTTTGTTCTCTGTAGCTTTGCTAACCCTTTACTTGTCAATCTTACCAACATAGTGTTGCAATGGGCATGAGAGACATCTATTCGCTCGTTTAGCGAGCCACCCTTCCACTATTAAATCTTCAAATTTATATTTTCTTGATCACTCATGATAACTAACCCGATACAAGTAGTAATACTGTACTAACTGTAACACTTTTGAGCTTGATATTATGTTTATATTTTCCTATCTCCGATCTTGTGATTTTGGTAAGGAACTTTTGCAGAAGAAAACAATAAATTGGTCTGGCTGTAATTGCCATGCACGATATGGGAATAAGCTTGAATAATCACCCTCCCGCTAGCGCAGATTATTCGGCCGTTACTGCATTACAAATCCCAACTATCTACCCAGTGTTACCATATCTGTCAGATATGATTAGGAGAATCAATGTAGATGATGAAAGAGAACTCAGGAAAATCCATGTAGAAGGGATCAATCTGCTGTGAGATATATAATCATTCCTTGATTATATCAAGAAAAGCCATGGACAAGGCATCAATATTCTGTCAGATATATAATCATCATTTGATTGTATCTGGATGCTGACTTTTAACATTTCCGTCGTCCGAATTTGACATTCTGTTTTATCGACTTGCAGTCAAGTCTGTGCAAGAGACGGTCATGAGTTAGAAACTGCGCATATGTCTACACATAGCCGAGCATTTGTCAACACTATGGTGTAGATAATGCACATTAAAAAGATAAAATAATAATAATAATAATAATAATAATATTTCTAATCTTCCACATTTAATATCAACAATGTTGACCCAAGATACGGGTATGGCAGATGAACTATATTGCCATTGAATATGCTGCATTTGTAGTAGAAGCCATCAGAAACAAATTCTAAAAAACTTGGCCAGCCTCTGCCTAATCAGTTATAGATCGGGATACGAACGATTTGATTACTGTACAATACATGCTGGGTTTTGTAGTTGCTACCAGGAGACACGCAATGGACATGTTTCTATTACATTATGTAGAAAACGTTGACACAATGCCATCCCACGCGCCGCCTACCAGTATAGCCAATACGTAACTAGTGGTTATATAACACAATTATTGCAGAAATCAGGAGGAGTTATACGTCTACACTCGCGATAGATTAGGTTACTGTGCAGATTGTAATTTTGTCTTACGTAATCATGCTGCCTTAATTGCGTTAGAGTTTATCGTATTATCTTCATCGCGTAGCATGCCGATATCTCCCACGCACAGTCATTGTGATCCCTATAATGAGTAGCAACTGTTTCCCGGTTCATCTCTCGCTCAGCTAAACGTTATTATTATTCTCTACGGTAGTTCGTAACTGCGCGGCAACGAGTTCGTCATCCAATATGAGATCTGACTTCCGAATGATGGCCAGTATTGTCAAAATCCCGCTCAGTGACCTCCGTTATCAGGGCTGTATGGGCTCTCCGTAGTGTGTACTTATAAACCACGAACACATGCTTCATGCATCGTGTGCTATGTGTTTGTAAAAGAAGCGACTTGCCGCACCGCATTGTAGGCGTAGATATGTCAAGTACGCTTGCAGTCTTCATAAATCATACAGTATGTATCTAGCTTAAAGGTTCTATGTTAATATTGTATATCATCTAAACCATCATTCCAATTTGTTGCGACCTGCTCTTTCAAATTTTGTATGCATATGCATATGCGGTGGAGAAGAGGGTATTATCATGATGGTATACACGGCCACTATCTGTGCATCTGAGAAGCTTTTGCTGCCACTTATTATGATGCGACAACAGCGTACAATGGTAGTTTTGGAAATCAATTGAGGAATTCAGTTCTCAGCCAGGCAGGCGACGTCACACTCATCTATGTGATTTGTAGACTGGCATGACATTCAATTATGTCATGACTGACTCAATTTAGTCCGTCGTAAATGATTAATACTTTGAAAATAATTTGACTGCACGATGTAATTGCTACCCTTGTAATAAAACCTGCGTGTGAATAAAATGAACTTGGACTTGAACTCGGTTCGAGTAATTCATAACGTAGTTGATTATGGCTTCATATGAATGCCTGAGAAACTGGAATCATCCATTATCTTCATGGCTCTGATAATGAAAAGTGTTACTATCATTAACGAGCACATTGCCAACGAGTATGCCACATCAAATGAAAATAGCCTTGCGAATCTTGCATAATCTAGTCGGTCTACAATAACCTGATCTCGAGCGTTATCAATCCAAACGTATTTGTTTTTGTGAGGAGCAAAATATAAGCTAGCCAGAGACCGGACATAATATAGCTAGCCATGACTAGACATGAGCATGATGTTCAATGGAGAGGGAAACGCTAACATCCATAAAGATATATTGGTATAACGTATCTGCCTGAGAGTATCTCCGTCACAAACAGAGCCTGCAATCGTGCATAAACAGCGACATTGCCTAACCAAGACAGCGGGTCAAGATGTAAATCACCAAAAGATGGCAATCGTAAATTTTTAATGTTTCAAGATAGGGTGAGAAAATTCAGAAGATAGACCGAGATGTAGATGAAGCAGGGGGTAGGGGCAGTGTGGACACACTTATGTGAGAGAATTGAAATAGATCTCGGGATAAGCAAGGTTTGGAGAGAATGGTGTGTATCACGGATAGAGACTTAGAAACGCAGGGGATGAGATAACTATGGAGAGGGGGCGATAGAGAGAAATGTGGAGGGGGAGAGAGAGAAAGAGAGAGAGAGAAAGAGAGAGAGAGAGAGAGAGAGAGGCCAGAGGGAGAGAGGGAGGGGTAGAGGGGGGAGCGGAGGGGGAGAGGGTGGAGGAGAGAGAGAGGTGGGGGGAGAGGGGAGAAGAGAGGGGGAGATGAGAAGGATATATATATATATATATATATATATATATATATATATATATATATATATATAGAGAGAGAGAGAGAGACAGAGAGAGAGAGAGAGAGAGAGAGAGAGAGAGAGGGAGAGAGAGAGAGAGAAAGAGAGAGAGAGAGAGAGGGGGCAGAGGGGCAAGAGATAGAGAGAGGGGGGACCAGAGGGAGAGATGGAGGGGGAGATATAGGTAGAGGGAGGGGAGCGAGGGAGACAGAGGGGGAGGGGGGTGGGGGAGAGGGAGAGAGAGAGGGGAGATGAGAAGGATATATATATATATATATATATATATATATATATATATATATATATATATATATATATATATATATATATATATATATATATATATATATATAGAGAGAGAGAGAGAGAGAGAGAGAGAGAGAGAGAGAGAGAGAGAGAGAGATACAGTGTTTCAGTGAATGTACTTGCCCGCCCACTCGACAGCCCCCCCCCCCCCCACCCACACACCTTCCCACACGCCCGCCGGTCTGCTTGCCCATAACGTATATTTACCAGATTTGTCTTCATATATTTAACGAAGGTGACGACTAATATAATAAAATAAGTTCATATTTACTTAGTTAATACTACGTGTGTGTTTAAAGCAAATCAGATCTACGCTTAACAATGTAACCCTCATATCAGCAACAAAAATGGCCCCTGCAGTGGTCTCGCGAAATGCTCATTTGCAGACCAAGAGATTATTTTTGAAAATGTACCACTGAGATGACTAGCTCGGGAACCGAGCCAGTCATTTCAGTGGTAAATTAACAAAATAGTATTTTCTTGGTCTGCAAATGGACATTTTCTATAAAAAGTGAAATTTGTAAAAACAAATTCGAGGGACAAAGGGTTCAAGAGCATGGCACAGCATACATTACATAAGGGATTTCATAGTCATAATCTTCAATTCGTGTCTGTATTATCAAGGATAGGCCTACAGCATGGATGCATTATCCCAAACTTAATTAATATGTGTAGCATAGATTCCGATTCTAGAACTTGAGGGTTAATATGGTTAACGCGCCGTCGATGGAACTATTCAGGGATATACGCCTCGAGCCAATTAGCCGCATTTAATTAATTATCCACAATAACATGATCCGTTAGCTCGTCTTTGCGCTTCTAATGATATGATGGTAATCGTATTCATTACACGACACGAACGATGGGCGAAGGGAGTGCCGCACGCGTGTAGTTGCATTTGCAGCGTATGGAGGCTTTTCACAGCCTAACATAAAAGCTGACAACAACCTTTGCCAGCGCACTGCGGCGGGAAACAAAGGTGACGGGGCGTCACCTATGATGGCACATAACCAGTCCTTTCAAGACACATTTCAGGCTCGGAAGTAGATGGCAGCCTTTGCTCCCATCCCATATTAACCATGGTAACTGTTTTGGTCTAATACCAACATCGAAGCACATACGCATGTTTCGTTCATAACATGATGTCAGTAGATGCCATTTCAGACAAAGACCCATTTCTAGCGTCGTAATTGTAAAGATACGCATTGATCCTTTATGTCAGAACCACGTATCGGCATGGTGAGTTATTAGGACTTAAATGTGTGGACGGGAGACGGAAGATGTCCTCTTGTTTACATGTATTGCATATGAACGTACGCTGTCAGCGAAACACATTGGTGGAAGGTCGCATGCTGTTTTAAATCACCCGGAATAATATACACATACATAGTGGACACGTACACCATTGTACACTTATAAGACAGCGATGCCATGGCTAACTGACGCTTGCCGCAGAGGATTGTCAATTCAGGAATCTAATTCCTCAGTCCATCATATGAAGCCATAATCAAGTAAGTGGTGTGTAGGATGACGTCATAATCCTTACGCCATGAATGGGTGGATTTAGTCCGTCTTAAACGCTTAATCGACTGACACGTTGTACAAATTGTATTTCTTTACTATTTAATAAACAGTATGTTGATTGAATACTTTGCAAATAATTTGACCGTTGATGTAGGCAGCAACAGCCTCTTGTCAACTGTGTTTCAAAATATTTAACAGCTTACCTGTATAGGTTTCTGGAAATTAATAGTCAGAGAGTTCAGTTCGATCGATCCCAAGATGAGCGTGCTGCGGGTGGAGCTTAGCTACAGATTAGACGGGGGTGTCTAAAACTGGAAAGGTCCATTGGCCAGCTATACCGTTCTTAACAAGATGCCCAAGTGGCCTATATTGCTCACCTGGAACATCATCATGTCAACTAGAAATGCCATCGTGTATAAATAGAAACCTAATTGCAACAGTAACACGGTTGCATCCTACAAAATGTCGCTAAGATTGGCCCGTCGATTATCGAACAGATAATATGTTTCTCATTGGATTACAATAGGACTATTTCTATGAGAAAATCAAAGAGGGCTGTCGACTGGTTTATCAGACTATTTCGAAAATGGCACAAAAACTAAAACTAAAACCAATTCAGCTTCTAAATCAATTATGTACAATTTATAATACGGTAAGCAAACTCTCATGTGTCGATGGCGAATATGTTTTAAGGTACTAACGTTCCCTGAACAAACCCGAAGGACGCTTAGTCCATAATCATATTTCACAAATTCCCACCCCTTCCACAGTCCAGGAGGAGAATTACTTTGTGTGAAAATTAGACCATCCAAGATGTCCGTTTAAGCATTTGGTCAGTCAAGTTCCCTCTAACCAGCTGAGTTCAGCTCTTGCCTTTAATGATGTCATATGTGGTTCAAGTACATTCCCCAATCAGTTTTGAAGAACTGTAACGATGTTTCAAAAGATTGGTGACATCTGGCACAACATGGCAGCAGTCCAAATTGGTTTGGTAGGATATCTATGGCTTAAGAATGCTTTTACCAAATGTATTCACATCGGCCCAGTTGTTATCGAAAATAGATTTAAATGTTCCCATTGTTTTATTATGGAAAATATTTTGCGGGGAAAAATCCAAGCTGGTCATCAAACTGTTTATCAGACTGTTTTGAAAGTGCTAAATATAAAATCAGCATACTCGAAAACGTATATAAAAACACTGGGTTCAACACCCATCAAATAAAAAAATCCAGTATGGCTGCTAAGCATGCTATATTGTAATCGATCCACCGGGGCTTGGTTATTTAATGCATACATGTCCCTTGAACGAACTGTAGTGGTCTTTAGTCCCTAATTACTGTTCTCACAGTTCAGTCCGATTCGTTCATCGTTTCTAGAGATGACCTCGTTTTTGTGAAAAATATATCATCCAATATGACCGCCACAGGATTGCGTAGATCAAGTTCACTTGAACAAACTCTGGTCTTTGATGAGTTTTTATGATTTCTTAAATACTCTGTCAAACTCCAAGATGGTCACTGGTCGAGCTGGCTGATCAGATTTATGTGAATAAAGCCCATGGATCGCTCTGGCAAAAGGATGTGTTCTGACCAAATTTGGTTAACAGTGTTCCACAGGTTCTTGCTAAGATGGCATTTTAAATGTTCTATTGCTTTATTATGGAAGTTATTGGTGGCCGCCACACCTTTTATCCGACATGTTCAAAAGAAGGGAATTTGAAATGAGCATACACAAAAAACTAAACACACCAATATCGGTATCAGAAGACAATAAATAAAAAATTATGATGTATCCACACAAATTGTGACCTCTTATTCATCGATAGTGACCAGGTTTTCCAATGTACTAACTTCCCTTGAACAAACTTGAATGACTCTTAGTCCCTAATCATACACACATGTTAGCGCCATTCATTCAGCAGTTCGGAAGAAATGGTATCATTGCAAATTAACATCCAAGATGGCCGCTGAACAGTTGGCCAATTTCAAGCAAACTTGATTCAGGCGTTGCCCTAGTTAATGTTACTGAAATTTCGACTCAATCTCCTAAGCAGGTTCGTAGAAGAGCATGTTATAGACGTTTCTAAAATATTGTCTAAGATCCATTTGGTTTTGTGTGAACAAATGTCCAACTGCTTTAGTATCGGAGTCTATGGTGGAGAGAAAATCAAAGGCGGCCGCCACATCATTTAATCGACAGTTTCGAGAGTGGCAACTATAAAATCTTCATGTACATAACATATAAAGCCAAATTCGGATTCAAAATCAATCAAATAAAACAATTCCAAGCTGCTACATATTGTATTGTTCCAAGGCGGTGCCGTATCAACTTCCCTCGAACAAGATTTAATGATGCTTAGACCTAATTATATCTCCACAATTTTGGCAGGATTTGTTGTGTCATTTTTACGAAAAATACGTCATTCAAGATAGCCGCCTAAGCATTTGCCCAATGCTGTTCCCTTGAACAATCTTGGTTGAGCTCTAACCCTAGATGGCATTTCATGAAGTTTGAATCGATTCGCCAAGCGGTTTCGGAGAAAATCATATTTAAATATATTTTGTTTTAATCTGTCAACATCAAAGATGGCCACCAGCCAACTTTCCGGATCAGCCTTCTTTCAGCAACCTGAATCTCTACGCCGTATGGATGCGTCCAGCTAAATATAATTGCAATCGGCGTTTGTTGTTTAGGAGAAGTCGCTTAAAGAAAACATTGTCCAATGAATGACTGGTGGACGAACGATGAATAGATCCACGGACGATGGACGATTGACAAGTCATAATCTCACATTGTCATTCTTGCCAAGCGAGCTAAATACACATTTACTGCGGACCAGGAGCAAAATAGGACATCGAGCTGCTAAATACTCAATCTGTTTTAGCCCGTTCATAATACAAACAGTTAGGCACTGCCTCGGGAGAAGACAATTCCCAACAGTATAGATCATGACTCCCGGTGTCCAGCATAACCAGGTCCCCTGGTACTCATGGAAGTACAATCAAATACTAGACGTGAAAGTAATACGGATGCGATTGCACAATGGCAACACCATCGGCAGTTGCTACAAATTTGTATTGTATGGAGATATAAATGGACAATTATGTTATTTGGTGAAACGAGCCTGACACTTCTCTCCATCTGGGAAAATGGCTAATCGGCTAAGATGAAGCAAGCATCACCAGTTATGGGATTACTGGTCGGCCTTTTGGTATCTGATAGGGCCAAAATAATAAATTGCTGTTTGCCCTTATAAGCGTCTAGCCAATATAAAATGGCAAAAGCCAGGTCCTGGGTCTAATCAAAAAGATGTGGACGCTAAATAAATGTAGCTAAATTTGAGAATGTAAGCGAGGTGTTTATATTATAATACAATATAATTGCATTGAAGGATAGTAAGTTTAGTGCCTAATGTGCTATAGATAGTTTCTGATAACCTTAGATTCTGGCTGAATAAGTGTTGGCAATTTACATTTAGATGCAAATGCATGTGCGTTTAGTCTTGTATCGTATCTGATACACATGCTCACGGGTACCTAGGTGTCTACTGATCTATGAATCTTTGTTCTTTTATGCACCCAGCTGCATTCACCTAACTAAGCGACCTTGTTTGTAATATATACACTGATATAAATATATATATATATATATATATATATATATATATATATATATATATATATATATATATATATATATATATATCAGTGCATCTTTGATAAAGGACGCACGAGCATTCAACGAGATTATTTGCAAAGTATGCCCACGAGACTAGGCTAGGCAATAATATGGGACGTTTATTTGCTAATTCTGGCTGACATGACGAAAGAACAGAACAGTACACCAATCCGATTGGCGTATGATTAAATTGAAGAATGGTGTTATACACATTCGCAATGCTAACTGTTTTTTAAAACGAACATGGCAATACCTTTTGGCAACAGGTAGATGTGTTATCGGGAAAGAGGGGCAGGCATGTCATAGTGATAACACAATATAGAATGCGGTCAATTCTATAGACGATTACACCCGATAGTTATGATGTCAACTTATCCTTTTAGTACAGTCTGCGTAAAATGCATTATGTGTGTCTGCAGTATGGACACACTCATATATTTACACTTAATTCACGAACATGTGTCCCATATAAATTA